>JAFIRS010002102.1:0-252971 GCA_018342105.1 Gonioctena quinquepunctata | reverse complement strand
AATTTGTAAATTAGTTTCCGAGTCTTTAACAGTGTTATCAGTATGTACACCCAGCGCAGGTGCTGGATCTCACATACACCCAGGTATTTGATATTTTTCTACTTTTTTCAATTCGGACAGTGACATTGTGTCGAGATTTGACAGGAATGTTTACGTACGGTAAGTGTATTTTGTGAGGGTATATCTTTTTTGGTGGTAGAGAATGTTATGAATTTGCTCTTATCTACGTTAAGGCTTAGAAGACTTGTGTTCAACCAGTTGTATTCATTTTTGAGTGTGTATTCAGCTTTCTGGTAAACATTGTCCCAAGTATTCGCATTGAATACGAGTGGCGTATCATCTGCGTAGGTCATTAAATTGTCCAAGGTTATTTATTATTATTTATATATACAGGGTGTAACTGAATAAGTGTAAAACATTTAAGGAGGTGATTCCTCATCGAAAAAAAGATAGGATCTTTCATATAAAGAAACTTCATTGGAGCATCCCTTGTTAAGATACAGCCCCTTAAAGGGGGTACATAAAATTTGTATAACAATTTTTTTCACAAGCACTGAAAAAGTTACAATATTGAAATTAACCTGACGTTTTGTACACCAAAAGACACTTGAGTAATTTATTTGGTTTACCCATGGTTTGTAGGTGAAAACGCAACCCCTAAAATTTATTTCCAATGTAACTTTTGTCTTATTATTTGTTTACCATTTAAAAATTTTTTTCCCGATAGCCTGTTTCATTCTAAACAAAAAATGTCTCTTGGGTTTTGCCCAAAATAAACCAGTAAGCAGCAAAACATTATTTTACGAACAACTACAGAGATACATCGTCATAAAATGCGAAAATACGAAACTAATCTATCTAGTAGGTCGCTATTAGCGATAGTGACAATTAAATTGGTATGGCGCTGTCAGTTTGGGAATTTTGGAAATTGAATTAATACTAATTGTGTGTTGTTGTTCTGTTCTTAATTTGTTACTTTAATAATTCACTTGTTAATAAAATGGCATACACAAATGAGGAAATGGCTGATATGCATTACGTTTACGGTTTGTCGCAGGGGAATGGGTTAGAAGCTTCTAGAAGATATGCTGAAATGTATCCTCAACGGCAGCATCCTTCACATAGAATATTTGCTCGACTTCATCAACGATTACGAAATATGGTTCATTCGACAAAAGAACGAGGATTGTGGTCGCCATCGAGAAATACGAACACCACAGCTTGAGGAAGCAGTACTTAATTTGATTGAAGAACAACCTACTACCAGTACTAGAAAGATTGCTTTCCAGCTAAATGTTGATCATATGACGGTATTTCGAATTTTAAAGGAACAACTCTTATACCCTTACCATCTGCAACGAGTACAGGCACTGTTACCTGAGACTTTCCGAACCGCCTTGAATTTTGCAATTGGATGCTGGAAATGATTAGAAGAAATTGTGACTTTCTGAAGACGATAGAATTCACAGACAATGTAGTTTTCTCGACAAGATTATTAATTTTCATAATTACCACATATGGGCTGATGAAAACCCTCACGCTATTGTGAAACTAGCCATCAAGAACAGTTTTCTTTAACGGTGGCTCGGAGTTATTGGGGATGATTTAATTGGGCCTCATTTTCTACCTCCTCGATTAAATGGTGAGGCATACGCTCAATTTTTAAGAGAAGTGCATCCAGTACTGCTGGAGGAAGTTCCTTTGGGCGTCAGAAGGGATATGTTTTTATGTAGATGGGGCTCCCGCCCATTTTAGTCAAGTAGCACGTCAGCATTTAACTGAAACATATGCAAATCAGTGGATAGGTCGAGGAGGACCACATAAATGGCCCGCCGATCCCCGGATCTCAATCCTCTCGATTTCTTTTGGGGCCATTCACAGCATTTGGTATATCGTACTCCTGTTCGCGATGTAGAGGACTTAAGAAACCGGATCATCGATGCGCAGGGTAATCAGAGAGACTCCAGGAATATTTGAGCAATCGAGGCTCAATCGCCGACGCCTAGACGCATGCGTAATGTTTGAAGGTAGACATATTGAACATTCACTATGATTTCTACATGTTGTGTGTTTTGTTATTAATAACTTAGTTTTGTTTATTACCCTTTAATCGTTTAATGCAGGTACTAACTACAAAATAACAATAAATCCAGTTGCATTTATGACGATGTATCTCTGTAGTTGTTCAGAAATAATGTTTTGCTGCTTACTGGTTTATTTTGGGCAAAAACCCAGGAGACATTTTTGTTTAGAATGGAACAGGCTATCGGAAATAAATTATTGAATGTTAAACAATTGATAAGACAAAAAGTTACATTGTAAATAAAATTTTAGGAGTTGCGTTTTTCACACCTTACAACCATGGGGTAAAACCAAATAAATTACTGGCTAAGTGTCTTTTGGTAGTACAAAACGTCAGGTTAATTTCAATATTGTAACTTTTTCAGTGCTTGTGAAAAAAATTGTTATACAAATTTTATGTACCCCCTTTAAGGGGCTGTATCTTAACAAGGGATGCTCCAATGAAGTTTCTTTATATGAAAGATCCTATCTTTTTTTCGATGAGGAATCACCTCCTTAAATGTTTTACACTTATTCAGTTACACCCTGTATACACGGGTGAACCCCAATTTTGTTTACAATAATTTTATACAATTAAATCTCATTCTATACTACTATACTACTACAATTATACTACTCATACTATTATTTTATGTAAATACAATTATTTTTTTAATCTAGATATATGGAATATATAGGACAATGATGACAATAAACATAATTAACAATTTACAATATGAACTAATGAACTACATTCAAATGAGCAATGCGCGAGAGACTTGATTCTTGAAAATATTTGGAGTATCACAGAAAAATAATTTTATCACAATATTTTTGCCAGTCTTAATTTGAAGGAGAGTTGTAACCATAGTTAGTTGAATGATATGGTGTAACGAATAATTTTATTTGTCTAGTGGACCTACGTGGAACGTTGAAAGATATGAGGGAGAGAATTAATACCAGAAATTATTTTGTAAAGATAAACTAATGATGCAATTATTCGTCTATCATCCAGACTTGATAAAGATAATATATTCATCACTTCCCTGTAATTATATTCGCCTACAACTAGGCCTTGTTTGAAAGCCATGGTCCTTAGGAATTTATTTTGCACATTTTCTACTTGTTGTGTATATTTAATGTAGTAGGGACTCCAGATTATAGTGTTATACTCTACGATAGAGAGCAATATAAAATTTTTGTGATGAAAGGAAAAGGTTAGTTGACGATCTCACAATAAATCCAAGCATTTTTTTCACATGGTTGTTGAAACAAAGCTTGCTATCTAACAATATACCCAAATCTTTACACTCTGGTTTACATTACAAAATCTCATTATTTAAAAAGTAATCAAAATTAACAGGTGAACGAGATCTACTAAATACCATTGAGTAGCATTTCTTCGTATTGAGATGAAGGCAGTTTGCTTCACACCAATCGGAAATGCAATTTATATCACTCTGAAGAAGATTGGCATCATGAGCACTCTCTATGACCTTGAAAATTTTATTTTTATAAATATTATGAATGTAAACTAGAAATAAGATAGGACCCAGTACTGTACCCTGAGGTACGCCCATAATTACAGGTAATGGATTACTAAGTTCATTATCAATTTTTAACATTTGATTCCTATTTGATAGGTAGTTTTCAAATGATTGAAGTGCGAGACCCTCCTGTAATGTTACTGTAAGAATTTGATTCAAAAAAGAATTCCTGGATTCATCCTTCTAATATTAAAATATAAATGTAAATGTTTGTATGTTTGTTACTCAATCACGCAAAAATGGCTGAATAGATTTGGATGAAATTTGGCACACAGATAGTTTATAACCTGGATTAACATATAGGATACTAGAAAAATCGAATTAAACGGTTTTCTTCACATAAAGGATTCAATATAAAATTGAACCAGAAAATGGTAGATCTCAGGTGAAAAACAACTACTTTCCTGGCAAATACCACGCAGAACGTTGAATGATATTCACCTGAAAATCCATGCATACTTCCATATAATATCAATGGACATTGAATGCAAATGTTTCATACCAGCCAAAGGTCCAAAGAACTCTGGCTGAAGTGAGACACAACGTAAACAAACCATCATTGAGCTTGTAACACCTATAGGTACGCCGGAAAAGATAAACTTTAACTGGCGGTACCTAGTGACAGAAAGAAACACTCCGAAAATCTCCCACCTGGATAGGTTTCCAAATAAAAGATTCCTTCTCAGTAGGAGTGGCAAGCCCGTCTAGCATATAGTGAAAGATAAGTGCCATGTGAAGTGGAATGAATAGAAAAATCGAATTAAACGGTTTTCTTCACATAAAGGATTCAATATAAAATTGAACCAGAAAATGGTAGATCTCAGGTGAAAAACAACTACTTTCCTGGCAAATACCACGCAGAACGTTGAATGATATTCACCTGAATATCCATGCATACTTCCATATAATATCAATGGACATTGAATGCAAATGTTTCTTTCTGTTATAGGACGATCAGGACAAACCGAAATAAAATTTGGGGGGCATAGGCGTTGATAGAATTTACTGAAATTTTAGTATGTTACACCTAAGGTATATTAGATTAATTCCATGTGACCACGATAGCAATTGCATTAGTTGATACAGGGTGTAATGGAAACTTTCTACTTCTTGTTATGTAAAGCTATTTTAATATAATAACTTGTAATGCGATTATCAAGATCATAATGAAAAATTTACATCTATAAAGGGATGCTTTCATGCCACCATATTGAAAAATTCAATCCACCCCCATTAACCCTAAATAGGGTACTTGTGATTTTTTTAATAACTCTGCTAACCGGGATTTCCATCTAAGATATTCCATTAAAAAGCTGGAATGTAGATTGCAAAAAGCATATTTTTTTGTCATCAAAAAAATAATTAAATCACTCTCCTCATAAGGGTAGTTTATACTTATTATTTTTCGAGAACCTTTGTCGACTGAGGGTTTTCGGTGAATATATTTCATTGGAACGGTAGAAAATGATTGCATAACACATATTATTTGGGCCACCATAAAAAAAAAACAATCACCGGGATACTTGAGATTTTTGGAAGAACTTTTCTGACCGGGGGTATCCAATGAATATGATGGCACAAGATATATTATTCGTGCCACTATAGGGAATATTCTTATCAGATACCTTGTAAGGGTAGTTTATACTCAAGTTTTTTCGAAAAACTGCTGACCGAGGAAACAAATATTAGAAAATTAACTATAATAATAAACAATTCAGTCTAATTATCAATATACTTAAAAAATAAAATGAAAATAGAATTCCAATATATACATCCAATTGTATAATTTTGTCAGAATCCGCATAGAATATATATATATATATATATATATATATATATATATATATATATATATATATATATATATATATATATATATATATACCAGAATTGACCAGTACAATTTCCATTTCCAATCAACCATATAGTGTGCAGTCAGCACCCAGGTTCGAAACCCAGTCAAGGGCAATTAAAGCCTGCCTTTCTGGCCCCGTCATATTGTCACTACTATACTGACCCCTGGAGTGTTTCATTTTTTCACTGAGACTGCCCGGAGCAAAAGTGACCTTCACACTCTAACTGAAGGTGGCGCCCGAGGCAAATCCAAAACTGGTGAAAGGCGCCAAAGTTTGTTAGTAGGGGGAAAAGACCGTTACAGTATTATTTCCAAAACTTTTTACAGTGGTATTCAAAATCCTTGGTCTTTTGTAGGGTCTGGTGGGTATGTCCAACAGTTTTGAATGAATTTTCGTTTATATATAAGGATTTGATCACACTAAAGACATACAATTTTAATAATAATAATATCGTCTTTATTATTTTCAACAATTTTTTTCTCTAATTGCAATATTGAAAATTCTGTGATGAACATTGCGAACTTGTTCTTTCACTTAACCCTAAGAAAACGTTGTAGCAATTTTTTATGATGCAATGGGGCCTTATCCTTAAAAAATCCGTTATTATATTTAATATTCCATCAGTAAAATTTTGTATGATGCTTGTGAGAGATGATTATAAAGGTGGTAAATTCGGTAACTGAATGATCGTCTGAACATTTCTGTTTTGAAAGGAGGTACTGTTGCGAGCCCATTTGGCCTAATATTCAAATTATTAATAACTGTTCGAAATCTAACTTTCCTATGCAAATATGAAGGTTTCTTGTTAACAATGATTTTATGAAAAAGCATCGCAGAATGTAAAACCTTTCTATTATTCATATTCAACCATCCGATTTCATTTAGTTTATGTGATATTCTTTACACCAAATATGAAACGCTTACGACAATTTTGCACTTTCTGTATGTTATTTTTAAACTGCATAGTAAGATTAAGTCCATAAAGAATATCCTCATAATTGAATATTGAGAGTATCAATGATTCACACAGCAATGTTTTTACATGCAAAGGAAGAGTTTTCCTATTGGCGTAAATAATTCTGAGTGTTCCATAAACGCATTATAGGAGTCGTTTGACGTGTTTTTCGAATCACAACTCTGTAACTAGTAGGACACTTCATTATTTAAGGTGATATTCATATGATTTAAGGTGATATTCATAGTTAGATATTGCTTGTTGCTGATTCTTAGGGCCATTTGACTTCGATGGATTGATAATTAGACAGTGGTCAGTAGCGGTTTCTATGAAGGCATTCAGATCTCGATTTATGAGTTCACAAACAATAACTTTTCTCTTTCTGGGAAACTGTAGTATAACTGAGTGTCATCCGCATATAGATGAACTTTACAATCGAGAAGATAACGAATTAGATTGAAGGTGTATATGGAAAACAATAACGGCCCGAGAATAGAGCCTTGAGGTACTCCTGACTTGAGAAATCGGCACCTATGCTTATTTTTGCTCTCTATTCCTAAAATAATTAGCCATTAAGCCTATATATTTTAATATATTCAACAGTAGATCATAGTGAATTGTGTCGAAAGGCCTACTGAAATCTAGTAGTATTAACAATGTATATTGTTTGTCATCAGTTGCCTTGAGAATATCATCTATGATATGAAGAAGAGCAGTTGTGCAACTGTAACCCCTTCGAAAACCCGATTGTATGGGTAGCATTAGGGAAAATAATTCTAGGAGGCTTTTTATTAGTATTTCCATGACCCTCTCTATTATTTTCGAAAGGATTGGCAGAATACTAATCGCACGGAGGTCTTTCAATTCATTTGGATTTTGTTTTATCGGGAGAGCTTGCATGATCGCTGTCTACCTCGCTATGGGAAAAACACTTTCTGTTAAACAGACGTTTATTATATGGGTAATGTACGGCACGATATGAGGACAGCAGAGCTTGATGAGTGTGATATCCAAACCATCACAACCTTTCGCATTCGTTTTTAATTCCTATATGGTTTTATAAACAAAAACATTGTCTCTAATTTTTCCAGGAAGATATATGTTCTGTATGATTTCTCTCGTGCGCCAACAAAAAAGATTTTACTGGAAAACTATCTGAACAAATTTTACATTGGAATGGTTTTTCCGCTGTATGAATTCTCCCATGCTCTAACAAACAATATTTTGTTGTAAAACTCTTAGGACACTTTTGCAATGAAATGGTTTTTCCCCTGTATGAATTATTTCATGTCTTTCAAGATTCGTCTTCTGAATAAAGGATTTTGAACAAATTTTGCATTGAAATGGTTTTTCCCCTGCATGAATTCTTTCATGACGTGTAAATTTGTTTTTTGCTGTAAAATTCTTCAGACAAAATTTACATTCAAATGGTTTTTTCCCTGTATGGATTCTCCCATGCTCTAATAAATAATATTTTGTTATAAAACTCTTCATACAAAATTTGCATTGAAATAGTTTTTCTCCTGTATGAATTCCCTCATGTCCTTCAACCTTCGCCTTCTGAATGAAGGATTTTGAACAAATTTTGCATTGAAATGGTTTTTCTCCCGTATGAATTTTTTCATGGGTTTCAAGATGTCCCTTCCGTATGAAGGATTTTGAACAAATTTTGCATTGAAATGGTTTTTCCCCTGTATGGATTCTCCCATGCTCTAACAACAATATTTTGTTATAAAACTCTTTGGACACATTTTGCAGTGAAATGGTTTTTCCCCATTATGAATTATTTCATGTCTTTCAAGATTCGCCTTCTGAAAGAAGGATTTTGAACAAATTTTGCATTGAAATGGTTTTTTCCCTGTATGAATTCTTTCATGACGTGTAAATGTGTTTTTTTGTGTAAAATTCCTCATACATAATTTGCATTGATATGGTTTTTCTCCTGTATGAATTATTTCATGTCTTTCAAGCTTCGCCTTCTGAATAAAGGATTTTGTACAAAATTTACATTGAAATGGTTTTTCCCCTGTATGAATTCTCCCATGCTCAAATTAAACGATATTTTGGTTAAACTTTGGACAAATTTTGCACTGAAATGGTTTTTCCCCTGTATGAATTCTCTCATGACTTTAATGCGATTTTTTCTGAAAACTCTTCATACAAATTTGCATTGAAATGGTTTTTTTCCTGTATGAATGATTTCATGTCTATCAAGATGCGCCTTTTGAATGAAGGATTTCAAACAAACTTTGCATTGAAATGGTTTCTCCCCTGTATGAATTCTCTTATGCTCTACCAATTTTTGTTTCCAAGTAAACGATTTTGAACAAAATTTGCATTGAAATGGTTTTTCACCTGTATGAATTCTCTCATGTCTCAACAAATTACGTTTTATATTAAATGACTCTGAACATGATTTACACTGAAATAGCTTTTTTCCACTACGAGTTCTCTTATTGAACTCCTGCTTAGGTTCAACAACAGGAAAAATAATTTGAATATGGGGGAGTTTCTGAATCATCTGACAATTCTTCGAATTATTGGTTATCGTAGGATCCTTCCTTGCATCATCGTTCTTTTCCACAACTGTTCCATCAGCCTCTTCTATATTTTGTTGAGCCCATCTTTCGGAATCTGAAACAAAAAATGGAGAAATTATGAGCTTTTACTTAATGTATAATTCTGAGATGGAATCATAATTCTTCAAACGTCACCAAAACTTAGAGAGAAAAAGGCATACCTTCAGTTCAAAATTAATAACAATGGTAACAATAAAAATTTCTGGAAGGAGCTAAAGAATTTGAGCATCCATTCTAAAAATGTAACCCATGTAATTCCTGTGCACCTGAGAAACCCTCAAGCCACAATGACCATTTTGTTAACTCCTCTATAAGTGACCACTTTCCAGATGCTGATATCTTGAATTTTTACACGTATAACACTCGACCAGGTATAAACACTTTCAATTTTTCTCTAACCACTGAGTCTCATATTTACAAAGTCCTATCTATTAAATCTAAAGCATATGGGGTCGACAAAATTAATAGTGACATGTTACTGTATTGCTGCCCTATAATTCTCCCTATTCTCTGTCACGTCCTCAACTTCTGTTTCGATAACAATGGCTTTTCTTCATCTGGAAAAAACTTTCGTTATTCCTCTACCCAAAATTCCCAATCCTGAGGACCTCAACTCACTTTGTCCTATTAGCATTCTGTGTACCTTATCTAAAGCCTTCGAAAAAATAATTCTCTCCCAAATTCTGTGCCACCTACAATCCTGCAGCATCTTTCCTTCCCATCAGTCTGGTTTCTGACCTCAATACAGCTGCGTCACTGCGTTAATCAAGGTCACAGACGATATTTTCACCGCGACAGATCGACACTAGCTCACCGCTTTGGTTATGCTCAACTTCAGCAAGGCTTTCGATTGGATCAAGCATCAGCTATTATTGGCTATACTCCATTATATTGGCTTTTCTGCTACTGCGACTTGCTTGGTGGATGCTTACTTGAACAACCGCATGCAGGCGGTTTTATTGGATCGTGACTTTTCTGATTTTTTAGCAGTGCAAAACGGAGTTTTACAAGGTTTGATACTGGGATACTTGGCTAACTTTCAACTTAATTCTGACTTGGAAGCCATCACCTCTATATCTAAAAACTTCTGCCTATCAATTAACCCCTCGAAATCCTCTGCTATTCTTTTCGGCAAAAAGGCCACTCGTGTTCGTTGCAAAAACTTAATGAGTATAAAAATTGGGGAAAATATCATTCCTTTCTCTGACAGTCGAAAAACCTGGGAGTTATACTTGATTCCTCCCTCAATTTCAATGGCCATGTCAATCTACTAATTCGAAGAGCTTTCTGTAACCTTAAATTGATGTTGAAAAGGGAAACATTCTCAATTGAATATTAAATAGAAAGATTTTTCTGTGAATTGAAAAATCCATGATAAAAATGAAATATAAACTAACGTGTGGTACTTGTCCAAGTTTTTACATAGGACAAACAGGTAGAACTTTCAAGCAACGCATATCCGAGCATAGAAATAATTTTATTACGGGCAAATCTAATTCAACTTTCGCTAACTATCTCCTGACTGAAAAGCATTGCTTTGCTAATGAATTTGAACTTTTGCATGTAGAAGAGAAAGGTCAAAAATTTAATCTCCTAGAGAGCTTAGAGATTAACAAAGACAAGAATTCACAATATTTATTAAATAACCAGATAAATTTGAATAATTCGCCCCTTTTAATTTTTTTTACTAGAAATTGAATATTTCGTCCAATAATCACCTAATATCCAACTGACTACCTGCTACTAATATTTATATCGAACGCCAGTAATTATAATCCAGTTCCACTTGAAAAAGCTATAGTATAGCGAAACATGTGTTGTGGGTTTTGTAAATTTTGTGAAAATCGTAGTGAAGTGTTTTTAGTTTACTTCAATAAGTTCTATTCCTAGTTTAGAAAATAATAAATACCCAAGCTACTGAAAGTAACATATAATAACAAAAAGGGAGAAAATCTTCTTGGCTTGTTTTTGTTGAAGGGGTAAAAGAATTCAAACTCAGGATAGGAAAAACCATAAAAAAAAATTGTGACAGGCACCAAATTACCAGATTAACGGACAAAAAGTGCGCCGTTCTTATCCCAAAAGGGACAAAAAGAGCGCCTTTCTTAGTAGGGTTTTTATCCAAATTTGTCGTAGATTTGAAACATATAAACGGCGAGATGAAGGCTTGCTCCTGGTATACTTCTAAGTTATTTTTCACAAAAATAGATACATCCATCGCCCTTGCATCGCAGTGTGTGTCACTCAGGTTGACCCCAGAAGAGATTTAAACTCATTCTCGGTATAAGAGAGAGAGAGAGAGAGGAGAGAGAGAGAGAGAGAGAGAGAGAGAGAAATATACTTTGTTGTCTAAGAAAAACTTTCTTATTGACAAAGCTTGTTAAAAAAATATAGTTTGTATAATTTAAACAAAAGAAAAAAAGTACAAGAATCACATAATTTGAACATAAGTTCACATGTCATAGAATAAAAATATAAGATATTACCGGATAAGATAAGCTTCAACATATAGGTGTGTAATTGTTAACAATATAAAAATATTAATCTCATCAAGGTTTCATTGTAATATTCCTCAAGATTGTAGTACGCATTTGTTTCAAGGGCTTCTTTAACAATGTTTCTGAACTTTTTATAGCTTTTTTGCTTTCTGATTTCGTATGGTAAATGGTTATACAACTTCTTACTTTCATAGAATAAAGAATCTTTTGTCAGACTTGTTTTTGGAACAGGAAGAAGTATTTTATTTTATGTTACTTGCCTGGTTATGTAATTTGAATTTTTCGGAATTTCTACAATATTATGTTTTTTATATATCTAACGATCCTGAAAATTACAGAATTATACTCCAATAATTATGGAAAATACAAATTCCGAATTTTCAGAACTGAAAATGTTTCAGCGAATATATGGATTGGTACTAAAGTTGATGTCCGGATTAAGAATCCGTAAGAATTTTAAGCATATCTTGCCCTATTTTTTTTTTTTTTTTTATATGTTCTGGTTCCCACGAAAAGGGATATCCTGTAATGTTCAGAGAACATCGTGGGAACCAAGGGAAAGAAGGTAGGAGTTGGTGTTCTTCTTAAATTTCTGGAGGTTGTATGCCTCGGGAACACCTCCCTAGGAATGAGTTCCAAAGCCTCGCAGTTCGCTGGATGAATGAGTCTTTGGAAAGTGATGTTCTGCAGGTCTCCAAAGTGACCCAAGGGTGTGAAGACTGAACTTGACGGGTTAATCTCAAGAGACTGCCAAAGGAGGAACGATTTTGATATTTCAGAAGAGCATCGCCCATGAAAATATCTATAAATAGAGACAACGCCAACTTTTCTACGGTGTTCCAGACAAGTGAGCGAAGTTTGTGTTTGGGCATCACCGACGAGACTAATTGCCCTTTTGGACAGAATCCAATAGCTTCAGGATATGTTTAGGTGCCGCACTCCAAATATGGGAACAGTATTCCAGGACAGGTCGGATCTGTGCCTTATAGATCATAAGCAGCTGACTGGAGGTGAAATAGCTCTTGGCACGTAAACAAAAACCAAGTTTTGGGATGCACTTTGGCAATGGACCTCACGCGATTTTCCCAGGAAAGGTTATTGCTGATAGTAATACCAAGCATCGATATGGATGACTTCAGTGGTATGGTTACTCCTGACAAAGTTATGTTAGGCAAGTGAGATCGGCTTTTCTAGAGAAAAAACATGCTTGTGTTTTGTTTGCATTGAATTCTACCAAGTTATTGATCCCCATTCGAGAATTGTTGCTAAGTCCATATTTATATTGTTAACATTTCTTCCTCGCTCATTTCTGGTTTCACGGGCTGATATAGGGCCCGGAAGAGAAAGCGTATGGAGGGTACTATCATCGGCAAAGCGTGTATGGGACATGAAGTTGCTTTCAACACGCCGTTGATGTGAAGTAAAAATAGTGTTGGTGCTAGAATGGATCCTTAGGAACACCAGCATTTATGAGTAGAGTGTCAGATGAAACTCCATCGACCACTACATGGAGAGACCTGTTTGAGAGAAAACTAGCAAGCAGAGAACACAGCTGAGGGGCAAGCCATAAGATGGAAGCTTGGCAGGAGTCCCTGGTGCCAAACTCGATCGAACCTTTGGAGATATCTAATGCCAAGCTAAAGTTTCTCCATACTTTCAATAGATAGCTGCCATATATGTGAGACGATGCGAGCAGGTCACCAGTTGATCTCTGATGGCGAAAGCCATATTGCCTATCATTGATAATTCCTGAGTCTTCCAGATATTTCATGAGCTCGATGTTGATGGTTTTTCCATGACCTTCAAATAATAGATAGCAGTGCGATAGGTCTGTAGTTGCTAGGTAGGGTCTTTTGCCTTTTTAGGACTGGCTGTACTCTGCAATTTTCCAATTGGACGGAAATACTCCCAAATTGTAAGAGTGGTTGAACAACTTGCAAAGAACAGGTGTTAGTTCGGGGCACATTTCTTGAGAACAATCGGGGGATTCCGTCAGATCCACAGGCTTTGTTGGTGTTGAGACCCAGCAAAATCTTCTGATAGTACCGTACCAAAGGTGATCTCGGCATGTGACTGTCAATAGGTGTAATGTTCGGGGTTGTTTTCCGAAGAATCCAGAGTGGAATTTCCAGCAAATAGGTGCTAAAGATATTGGCTTTTTCCGGCAGTGTGCTAGTGTTCCATCTTCTTTGGTTAGGGAGGAAAAAGAGCTGGAAGTGAAGTTTCTTCCACAGCTTTCTAAAGACCAAAATGAACGGGATCCGTTGGGACATTCAACAAGTTTTGATCTTATTTTGGCATTATGAGCATCTTTGAACATTCTATTGTCTCTTTGCATATGCCTCTAGCCTCAACGTGATGCTGCTCTGGTCTCAGGTCCCGGATTTTGCCATCGATGGTATGTGCCTGTTTGGAAGCCACAGCTCTAGAGCAGTTTCTGTTAAACCAGGTCTTATCGGATGATGTTCTTCTTTCGGTATTCGGTATGTAGTTTGCATCCCCAACATGATGATTTCAGAAATTGTCTCTAGCACATCGTTTTGGGATCTACTGAAGAGAAACAAACTCTTCCATGGAAACGCTGAAAAAAACATAATGAAGACCTTCCCAGTCGGCCGAATTGTAATGCACATGAGACGGGTGGTATTGTGCTGCTCGTTTGGTAAATGGAAAGAGCATGTTGTGGAGATGAGGGTGGATCAGAGTTTCCAAGTGGGGACAAACTTTTTCTTACGGTCAGGATTGGTGAGGAAAAGATCTAGTGTATTGGCAGACTGGTTGTTGACATCAGGGATGCGGGTTGGTAGCTCGACCAGTTGTTCTAGACCATGAGTGATGGCGAAGGCCTCGGCTTGACGACCTGCATCATCTGTTTTGTTAGAGAATTTGAGCCATATATAATATTAATATAATAATAAAGAGCTTTATTGATTATATGCATAAAAATGCAATACAATACAATCAAATGGCCATCGACCTAAGTCCTTCAGCCTGTTTTTTTATAACACTGGTAATATCTAAGTTTATAGTCGTTAACAAGTAAATTATTTTACTGTACAAAAAAACAATGTTTAATTTATCATGGTTTCTGTTGATAATTCCTGTATTATTTCTGATAATGTCTTTTCAGGGAATTTACACCTGGGTTTACTTATTGTCCGCTCCAAGAGTAATGGGTGTGGTTGATTAAATGTCTCTTAGGAGAGTAGCTGTTGACGTTTGTGTAGATTAAATTGATGTTAGAGTTGAACATGGGCACTTTATTTCCTTGGATAGGTTCGGTTGGTGAAATGTAATCTGTAAGTTTCCATATCGAACACCAAAATGTAGATTCTGTTGTTGCCTATAAATGTAACAGATGTTTCTGATATTATGTTCTTCAATGAATCTTTTTAAATTTTTCGAGTATTTTGTTTCTGTTGGTATTCTTAGAATCATTGAGTTTGGAACGCATGGGTTGGATTTATGGAGTCACAAACGAATGGGAGCGTGGATTCGGCTTTCTTCTGGTCATTTCTGTTGATTTTGAGGTCTTTTGTTGAGAGTTTCACTGAATATTTGGAATTCCTTGATAGGAACAGTGGACGATTCGGCACTTAAAGGACCATGCTTGGTGATCCTCAGAGCCACAGATTTGCATTTTGGACTTGTTCACTTTGGCATTTGAAGTAGCATGATTTTCACCACATTTTAGACATTTCAAGGGTTTGCAGTCACAGATTTAGTGTAAATTCGTGGCATTTCTTGCATGGTAAAGGAGCTGGTGGGGCTGATTTGCAAATGGCATAATGTCTACTCTTGAACAAACCTTCTTGTAGTAATTTTCGAGGAGTCCAATTCTATTAGTTATAATTTGATTAATGAAGTTAGTTCATCTGTAGCTTTTGGACTATTCTTTACAGTAGGTGAACTCCAACCTCCCTTCTTTAAATTTTTTCTTGTAATTTTGCTCATTTATTTCGTGTTCTAATCTCGCAATAACACAAGACACTGATTTTATTTCGGGAGTTCTAGGATTATTGAAGGATTTATAAGTGTTGGTTTCTTGAAATTGAGTTATTTTTTATGAGACTGAGGACTTTCAATTGGTTAAAATAAATTTAGGAGGAAACCTTTGAAGTTTTCAAGATGACATATTTGTTATTTGGTCTCACACTGTCCCAAATGTCTCATCTGAATTTTGATGTCCCCTTATATTTAGCAGAGATATAAAAAGGTTGGAATATTGTTTATTAGTTATTTCTTTCATGGTGTTGGAATAATTATTGGGAGGGTCCCATTTATGTTTTGTAGTTATTCACAGATTAAGAGCCAGCAGGTGGCTACCTTGTTTTCAGTTGGGTTTTGTTGTTGGAATATTTGCTGTGTTTTTGTTGGTTCATTATCTTTATGGGCTTTTTTGACAACCTATTATTTCTTGAATTTGTTCTTCAGATAAATTGGAAAATTCTGCCACCAGATCATCATGGTTATATTTCCTTTTCACCTTTCCTTGGTCAAAATTGTTGTTCCATTTTCTAATTTGGATTTTTTTCCTTCACTTACTTTTCCCATTTTCCCTTTATCAGGATAAGGAACTTTTAGCATTTGAGTAACTTAGAAAAAATAAAACAGGTGTGACTTGTTTGGGAGTTTCTCACTGTGTTCCATAATATTATTTTTCTACAACGAGGTATGTCCTCGGTTGACACAGAAGGATTCACCCTCGGTATATATAACGATTGTGAAAATACAGAATTTACCCAATATTTGAAGAAAAAGGAGCTTTCCAGAGAAAATGATACAAATTCGTTTTTTCAGAACTCAAAATTTTTCAGCAAAAATATGGATTGGATAAAGTTGATGTCCGATTACAACCTAAGAATTTTGGCAATCTGGCCCTAATATTATTTTCCAAAAATAGTATATCCACTCTGTTGAGAGATGTCACTAGGTTGACCCAGAAAGATATGACTCATCATTGGTATATCTAGAATCGTGAAAATTACAGAATTCTACTCCAATAATTACAGAAGACAGGGATGTTTCCATGAAAGGAACATTCTATATTTGATTTTATTTTTGTTCAAAATAAATCCTAAAACATTTTGGTTGGT
Organism: Gonioctena quinquepunctata; assembly: GCA_018342105.1. Taxonomy (NCBI): domain Eukaryota; kingdom Metazoa; phylum Arthropoda; class Insecta; order Coleoptera; family Chrysomelidae; genus Gonioctena; species Gonioctena quinquepunctata. The sequence goes on along the minus strand of JAFIRS010002102.1, from coordinate 236,379 downwards.
TAAGTTAGTAAAGGGTGAATCTTTTACGGTTTATGAGTTTTTTGTATCCTATTATTGTTTTTATTTACATACAAGTTGGATTATGGTATTATAGAAACCCCTAGAACATTTGTAGTGTTTGAAGTAAATCCTTTGCGATTTATTTAGACTGCCAAGTTTAGTAAAGTATTATAATTTTTTTATCTGAAACAAATATTTGTGTATAGTATTTCTAATCCCAATTGGACCGACATAAAAAGTTTCGAGAAGGAATTCTCTTCCACACGACAGAACTTTTTTAAGATTTTACCAGGAACGCTTTGAAAGTAAAAACACTGGTAGTATATAAATTTTCCATTTGCCGGGCAGGCATATGAACACTCCTCATAGTGCTTTATTTTTTGCCGCCAATTGGGATTAGAATAACTATACCCTCTCAGAAATATTAGCATTTGAGGCTCTTGCAGGTGTTTTATAGTGAGGGAATCACTCACAAGTAGTCTGGAAATTGGTAGCTCTAGGGATTGTTCCAAAAATGGAATAGAGAGATTGACAGCCTCACTTCTTAAAATTGATTGGAGTATATTCATGGATCCTGAGGGTGATGTTAACTTGCTATCTGATTTCATCACAGAAACCTATCAGAATCTGATTAATGAATTATTTCCTCTGCGGACATTCAAAAACATTAACAAGCCACCTGTTTCATGGTTTAGTCCTTCTCTACACAAAATAAGAGAAACATTATCAATTGTCAAAATAATTGCGACTCTAGTAACGAACTAGTTGATATCCTAGCCTATAAAACTCTCAAGAAATCGTGTAATATTCATTTTAAAAATAGGAAAAGATCTGCATTACGATGAATTCTCGTTGCATCAAATAATAAATCCAAAGATACCTGGAAATTAATTACACAACATAAGAGAAACATTATCCAGGAAAATAATTGCAGACTCTAATGGACCCAGTTGATATCACCTAAAACTCTCAAGAAATCTATAATATTCAATTAAAAAATGCGAGAAGATCTGCATACGATGAATTCTCGTTGCTTCAAATAATACATCCAAAGATACCTGAAATTAATTACTCTAAGGAAATCGAAACTCAAAACTGATGTAAAAAATAACTGAACAAGACTTCAATATCTACTTACTCAGGTTGCAGAAGATATTTTAAGATCTCTCCAACTGCAAGTGAGGATATCTACTCCTTTACAAAACTTCCCTGTTCCTGCAGCTAGAACCAGTCACTATTCACAGGGTTGGATGCCATGAATACCAAAAATCCAACTGTTTTGATGTCTATGACCTCAACAGTGACATAATCAAATCTACAGCAGATATCATTTCAGAACCGCTAATCTTCCTGATCAACTTAATTTTTCTCAACTGGTATCTTTCCTGGAATATTCAGTTTTCCAGAGTAATTCCAGTTTTAAAGAAAGGAGACAAATCTGCTCCAGAGAATTATGGTCCTATATCTCTGATCACAATATTTTACAAAATCATTGAAATAATCATCAAGAACAGGTTCCAAATACTTTGAAAATAACAACTTCTTGAATGAAAAAAACGACAACAATCATGGCTTATTGAAAGTTCTGGGAGCAAAATCAGGCTACAAAAAGGAAACATACAACTTTATGCTTTGACCTTTCCAAGGCCTCTGATTATGTATATGATATCCTCATAGCAAAACTGGATTACTATGGAATAAGAGGTATACCCCTATCACTCTGAAGTCATATCTTGAAAACAGATTCCAATCTGTAATACTCAAAACTCTCATTCGGACTTTTACCTATAGAGACATGGTGTTTGTTCCCAGGGCTCTATTTTGGGACGTTACTTTTAAATATATATATATATATATATAAATGACCTATGTTATTCCTACATCCCAATAGATGCATTTTATTTCCAATGACACATCACTAAATGTTCAGATGGAAACTATGATAATCTAATTCTATCAGCAACATTGAAAGAGAGACACTAACAAACTTAAACTCAATCAAACAAAATCCAAAAGAATAACCTTTTTAACTAATTCAAATTATCAACAGGACAAACTGCCACTTTATTAGGCATCATTTTGAGATAAACTAACATGGCATTACCATACTGACCTCCTCAATAGAAATTCGCACAATATTCCTCATTCGATCAATTAAAACATATAGCCAGCATCACCACACGAAGACTGTTTTTTTCCTTTTCCACCACAACTCAGTTATGGAGTAATTATGGGGAAATTCATCTGGTGAGCTAATATTTTCAAGAAAAAAAAGGTAATCAGGATCATAGTTAAGCTATATTGAACACTGTCGCCCAATTTTCATCAGTTTTGAATTATGCCTCTGCCCCGCTTATACATATAAGTAAATTACTTGAAATCCATGGAAATATAAAAATTTCACAATGCAATCTGATGTACATAATTACTCGACAAGATCTGCTAACCTGATAAGAACACCTAGATTTAGTTTGACAAAATCGTTCAAAACTCTCTGGATATTAGACTCTATAACATCCATGAAAATTGGAAACCCTCCAGTCTCACACTTCAAATCCACAGTAAAAAAATACCTATTATACCACTGCTTTTACTCTATAGAGGATTTTGGAAACTCCATTTGCCTCCCGTGTTCTTTTCTCCCACACTTGTATATGATTTTATTATGTTCTCTTACACTTGAGTGATTGTATTAATGATTTAATTTATGATTGTTTTAATGTTCTAACTTATGGTCCTTGATTTAGTGAATCTAAGAACCTCTGTCAGTAACAATGTTTTATTATTTTATATACTGGTGTTTTATAATTTTGACAATTATCTGACCTGCTACAAACACTTGTAAAATGTTAAATTGTCAATAAAATCTATCTATCTATCTATTTTATCAGTTTTTGAGTTCAGGAAAACGTTAATGATAACAACTGTCGGAAGATTACATCACTTCAAATTGTGAATTTTTTAGTTTGTCCAATGGCGAGTTCGGAAAGAATTAAGCCCTTTTCCTAAAAGATTTTTTAAAAAATTTTTTTTTTTCCCAAAAAAAAATTTTTGGGAAAAAAAAAAAAATTTTTAAAAAAAAATTTCGGTTTTTTTTCAAAATTTTTCATAAAAAAATTTTTTTGAATTTTTTTTAAAAAACCATTTTTTTAAAAGGAATGATTAAATTTTCAAAAAACTTAGATGGGTTTTAAAAAAAAGGATTTTTTAATATTCAATATCTTTTATATAAATTCAAAGGTTTTCCAAAAAAATTTTTAATAAAATTTTTTAATTAAAACTTAAAATATTTCTAAATTAAAATTGATGAATGTTTCCCAATCTTTAAAAACAACAATTTTTCAAGAAATTTTAGGGAAAATTTTTTTTTGTTTAGGGGAACATGATCATGCTTTACCTGATGATGTGTTAAATTAAAACATTCAAGGTTAACATAACGGGTCAATGTATAAATATAGGACAAGTTGTTTATAATGGCACATCATATTGGTGTACGTAATGAAATGGTTTTAAAGTAAAATTAGAAAAAAATGCATTTTTCTATATATGTTGGTTAAACAGTTAATATTCTATAAAAAAGGATTTTTCTTCAATCTAGCGCTAACGATTTTGGATTTCCGTGTATCCTTCAAAACGTGTTGAGCAAACTTCCCGATGAGCTAGAGTCTTGAAACTTTAAACATAGCTCAGAACTGGATGACAAACAAACAGACATATATGATGAGGTCAGGAGAAACTGGAATAAACCTGTAATTTGCCTCGTCTCTGTGATAATCTCATCAATATGTTTAAAATAAATACCACTTTACCTATCAAAAGTTCTCGAGACAAGTTTGGTCCAATTCTGTCACAATTGATAGATCAGCACTTGATTTTTTCTTCACATATTTCAGGTTTGACATCTTCGTAAACAATATCAATGTCATCCCTCAATTTTCGGTGTTTCCGTTATCAATTCAGCTCTATTTGTTGGCGAATCGTTGGTACACTCAGAGGTATCTTCTTGCTTCAATGAATCTCCATTATTGAAATGATTGACTATGGGTTTTGCCGATTCATCAACGAGACTACTGAAATTCGTATTTTCCCAAAAATCTGAAATTCAAACTAAATATTTGTTTTCCAATTTACCATCACAGAAGCAAGGTACAGTACAAAAAATCAAGGTTTTGCAAGTGCGATAACCTGTTTCAAAAATGCTAAACAAAAAAAAAATCATCAAGTGCAAGTTTATTCCTCTCGAAAAAACGTACCATCAAAGGTTTTTTTTAAACCAAACACCTTATATATCATTTCATGGAACGAGAGCTATTCATCTCAGGATTGAATTTAACATGAAAAAACGAAAAAAAAAAACTTAAGAAAATATGATTTTATTTATAATACCCAATATAAAACTGAAATAATCAGGTGAATCGAAACACAAATTGAAAAATGCCCGATTTTATTTCAAATAGAAACCAGCATCCCAAGCAGCATCATAGTGACGGAAACTGATACTGCAACTTCGACTTGGTGGTTATTAAGTAATCACCACTAAATCTACCACTATACAGTAAAAATAACTTAACAAAATTATTTGCATGGTTGCAGTCACATAATTCCCATCTATGGTAACCACTCCACTTGTTAGTGTCAATTGAGGTGTCTGTAACATTATGGCCACTAAGCAGAATCACCTTGAAGGTTTTCAAACTTGAAAGTGGAAAATAACCATTGCGGTAACCATCCTGAATCACTTTAATATCACTTAGAAGTCACAATCAATTTCAATAGAGTATGATAGTTTCGGTGACGTTTTAGTTACTTCCATCAAACCTTCAATGTGGCAGGCACTTGATTGTGATATGTGGTGATGGTTGCCAAGTTCTTGCTATCTCCATAAGTGATTGCCACAGTTCGCATTTAATAAAAGTCACTACAAAGTTACAATTACCATTAAAATTCACCATCAAGTGACTGTGGATTGGTCCGCGCGATGACGAAACCTAACCTAACTTTTCTCAAATTATTTTATTGTGGCTTACAAAAAGTTTGTTTTACCCGTTACGTGGAAGGTGAATGATATTTATTCAAAATTAAATGGGTTATGAGTTTTCAATAGGCAATTTTTCTTGATTTTGAAGTGACCATGGATTGGTAAGCGATGACGAAAACTAACCTAACTTTTCTCAAATTATTTTATTGTGGCCTACAAAAAGTTTGTTTTACCTGTTAGGTGAAACGTGAATAATATTCATTCAAAATGAAATGGGTAATGCTTTTCAATAGACAATTTTTCTTGATTTTGTATAATAATAATCTCCTTTATTAACCAGCCAGAAAATAAAACAAGCAGTATCATTATGCATACTGTATAAGTAAAGTACACTGGTTAAATGGCGCTTAGTCAGTTGAAAACTGTTCTACCCTAAGAACCAGATTGAAAAAATGAAATGAAAGAAGAAAAAGAATAAAATAAAAAGAGAATACACAAGAAACGAACTGTTAGTAACAATTATAAATAAAAAAAGTGGTCGAAATTATAAGTATACTAATAATAACTACACAACAGAGGTATATCGGCTCATGGTCGTACACATTGCTCCTTGAACATATTGTCGAAAATTTATTTTCTGAAGCTTTTAATGGATTTATGTTATAAATTAGATGGAACATTGTAAGCAGTCGCGATTGAATAGGACAAAGATCCTTGAAATAGTGCAGTTTTATGTTTAGAAATAAATATCGCCTAGACATTATGTATAAAAAGGTTAATTTAAATATAATTTAAATTTATACCTCAATTGTTAATTAAGTTTGCATAAATGCCATCATTTTCATTACTTGTTGATTGATAATTGTTAATTGAAGCTGCATAAATCAACCATACTTGCTACATGTCCTTTTTAAACAATTAATGGACATGTACCCGCAATTTCGAGGTTATAACTTTGAAGTGGCAGGTTATAATAGCCGCGATGTGTTCGCCAACTTTCAAGGGAATAAAACCTGGTGTAATTTTTACGTTATAACTTTGAAGTGGTGAGTCATGGGCCTGCGACTTTCTAGTGGTGGAAAAGTTAATAAGTTAGTTCCACTGGCCACTTTATGAGAGTAACTTTAGAGTGGTATATTTTCAGTTTTTGCCACTTTAAAGTTATATTCTCCAAAAGCCGCCTTATTTACAGGAGTATGCTAGGTCGCCATTATTAGAGAAATGACGTAACATTCAATAAAGATTTATTTGTCGTCAGTACCGCATCAAACGTAGTATTTTTTTACGTAAGTATTGGTTTCAAGTAACCGAGATTGATAAAAAAAATGTTTGAGGGATTTAAGTACATAATTTCAGAGGCAAGTTATTTCCAAAATTATGTTTTTTTTAAATAAAAAGTATTCAGATGGCGCGTGCTCCCAATCGAGCTACAACACCCATATTTCACTGTAAACTTCCAATCGTTTTGATTTTATCCCGATCAGAAGTATCCGAATTCAATTAACTTACTAACATGTTTATATGTTGTATATTCTTATACTCACAGTCGATCGAGTGTTAGACATGAATCAAAATGGAAGAACGAAGAACATTATAAAAATATGTTGCAGGTCAGAGATCGAGCTACATAACAATTACACAAGCGCAGTCAGTTGTTCAACGTGTTTAGTGTCGGCCCCTACATATCCACATGTTTGCCAGGTGACCACAACGTGGTTGGAATGTGGCTATTTGAGATCCAGAAACGTAGATCGGCGGCCACCAAAAAAGTGTTCTCTATTTTGGTAGCCGCCGCATGATAGAACCGTGTATATTACATGGCAGTGGTCAAACACATTAAAGTTTTCCAGAATCGTGGCCGCTATATTCCGTCCACTAAAAATGCTACTTGGGATAGTTCAATTGGAAAATCAATCACACTCAATATTTATACTACTATTCATATGTTTTGGCGAATGATCCAAAAATCATTGATGTTTTGAAGTTAGTAGCCATTGTATGGCATATAGCTTTATTTCACCAGCCAAAATACCAGTGGTGTCGGTGAGAATATTAGATACTGCTAGCAAAAGGCTGGTTAAATGGATCCATTTCCGATATTGCTTAATATTTTTCTTCTACATGGAAATTACTTTTTTATTCTAACAAATGCACTCATGCAAAAAAAAATCGAGGAATAAATCCTTTTTCTGATATTGAGTTTCAAACTGCTAGAAATGCGAAGAGAAAACAACTTCAGTATCTTCCAGAGAAACGAAAAGTCAGTGCAGCTGCATTAGATATTACAGAATACAATATAATGATTGATGCTTGTGATAATAATACCCCGGAAGGTCTTCAGAAGAAATTTTTCCATATTGCATCGTTGGAGCTAGCATGTGTCTATAATTTTCAAATAGAACTGAACAATGATGGCAGTCAGTCAGGACGTATTCAATATAATGCCATATTTACGAAAACTTGCCAAGGTGGTGATAAAAACTGAGCCGAAACAAAATGGCTGACCAAAACTAAAAAATCTGCACAGATCAGGTTAAACTTTACCACAAACTTATAGAGAAACGGAATGAAAACGCAAGTATAACTACTGACCGTTTTTTTCTCACTCCCAATCCTTACTATAATAAATCTGGGTCATACGATATAAGAATTCTCCGATAGGTAGGAAAACTTTTGGAAAATGGAATAGATTGTCAGAAAAAAATGTGGGTTGGGTACTGAAAACAAGAAAATTTCTAATCATTCCAGTTGCTCGACAATAATTTCCCACATGGCCAAGGTAGGAGTTCAAGAACAAGAGCTGATCAAAATTAGTGGTCACAGTAGTGCTTCAACTCTTAAGCCAAATCTACAGTTGATAAAAAAAAAAAACTAATATAATTGGAAAAATAAGAGCTGCAGCTACAATAATGGCATCGACTTCTGAAATGATTACCGATTCAAGGCATGGACCTAATTACGAACTACTTTCGATCATTGTGTTTTCAAATAATTTTATGAAATTAAAAATGCTGTTTTTTGAGCATTTGTCTTGCCGAATATAACTCGACCCAATATTCTGACGCCTAAATTTTGGCTGTATAATGTAGTGAAACATTGTTGCCTTAGAGTAAAAGCACTCCACATCTGCAATAAAAATCTATGCAGGTATGGCGTGCTATTGCTAGGTATATCATTATAAAATATTGTCTGTAATATATTTTTTTTAAGATATGAAAAATAGTTCTTACAGAGTAGTTATTGCTCTAAGATCGAGATAAAAAAAAACAATTCCAATTCGTGCCCAGGGTGTTAAACTTATTGTGAACAGCACTACAAATATAGGACATTGTAGGCAGAGTCACCAAAATACTTTTTTCCCAAAAAGTATAAAGGGTTCGATTTAGGATCATTACATTTACCATTTTCAATCTTCTCCAGCCATTCATTAGGCACTGCATATTCACCGAGAGGGTTGAATTCGGTGGCCTCTTCCTTTATTTCTCTATTTAAAATATGACTCTCAAGGAAAGTCGCACTCGCGATTTGTTCTATTTCACCTTCCTCAATATCACTTATTGAAGGTTCTGATTTACATTTGTTGCATTCTGAGTCCATTATGATCAATTACTAAGGAAATGGGTCAATCACTTGCTTTATTTCAATTCAAGATGGTGCATGGTGATGATGGGTGCTGGGCTGGTGCTCTGCTAGGCACCTGTCACTTGTCAATGACAAGACAAGTTGTCACAGTGGCCACGGTTTATAACGAGAAATTGGCATTGTTGGCGTCACAAGAATATTTCTTGGGCCGTCTTTCAGAAAAAAATCAGGCTTAATGTAAATAAAGTTTCCACTAGAACAGATTTTTTTTAAGCCAAATGAAATATGAGAATTTGGGTAGGATTGTAAGCGGCAATATGGGATTGCCCTATTCGCTGTGTGCAAGACTGGTGATGCCCTCTAGTGACTCGATAGCTGAAGTTTTCCTGTTTTATTTCCAATGCTCACTATATAACAATTTAATTTTTTTAATAATTTCTAAATAATCTATCACGATGTAACAATTTTGTGCTCACTACTGGTTCCAGATGAATCGAAGTTTTTTTCTGTCAAAGAAAAAAGTAAGTCAATGATAACAAATATGTGTATTGATACGATAGTTCACCGCATTTGGAGGTTATCATAAAGTTATGACCATTGTCAATGTTATGTAAGAACGTTGAACGGTCCCTAAATGATACTCAAAACTCTCTAACACGTATAATTGTCGACAAAATATTGGGTATTGCTTATACAGTACAAGTAAATGTGTGAAAATATGTGATACCAGAATCATCTGTTGTGAACCAGCTAACCTTACAGAAATAGGCAAGCAAACTGTGCCAAAGGTAAATAACGAATCTTCTGAATTGAAAACGGAAATCAAACTATTAAAACAAATTTTGAAAGAAAAAGAAGAAAAATATGACCTACTAATGGAAAATTCATCACTGTGGAAGCAAAACAATAAATTCCTAGAAGAAAAAGTTAATCTACTCCAAATAAAAACGGCAACTAACAAAAAACCCATTATCAGTTCTTCAAGTGAAAAACAAGTCAACAAATCGGTAAAACCAGCCCAAATTAATTCAGCTGTAAACACAGATAATATAAACAAGGAATTCCCCATGTTGCCAAGTCTCCCAAAAATGGCAAAACTGGAAGAAGTGCAAAGAACTACCATGGACCATATTATAAACCTTAATCAAGACAGTACAACTCACGATATCGATGATGGCTTCACAAAAGTCGATTATAGAAAGAGGAGACCACAGAAGAAAAAAAACTATGGCGAAAATGAGGCTGATAAAGACTTCGGCGTTCAGAGGAAAGCCTGGTTGTATCTATATAGGGTAAATCGTCATATTACAGCTGACAAGATATCTAAATACCTGAAGGATCAAGAAGCTTTCAAAAATTCCAACATTATAGTAAATGAACTGCCTACAAGCGAAAATAAAAACAAATGTTTCATGTGTGGGGTAGACTTTGAGCTCAAGGATGAAATCTATAAATCTTCCACTTGGCCAAAGTATGTTGCATACAAGAGGTTTGATTTCAGGAAATACCACAGATATGATCAGCAACCTGAGGATTTTTAGGAAACCTGCTACCTACAGCCCATCTAAATAACACAGTACATCAAAATGGTCAAATAAAAGATACAGAACCATTGGTTATAATGCATCTCAACATTCAAGGCATGGCTCCAAGAAAAATAAACCAACTGGAAGTTCTACTAGACCAACAATCACCAGACATTCTATGCTTCTCGGAACACTGGCTTACCTCAGCAAAATAGAAAAACTAAAATTATCCAAATACAGAGTGAAAAATAGTTATTGTAGAAAACTGTATGAACATGGTGGTGTGCGTATTCTTTCAAAAGAAAATCATCATCTCAAACCTTTCACTTTCAACAAAAGTATAGAGAAAAGTTTTGAAGCAACAATAGCTGTTCTAGAAATCCCAAATAAAAAAAATAAACTGTATATTATCACAGTGTACAGAACACCAAATAGTGATACCGATATATTTTTTGAAGAAATTTATGATCTGATGTGCAAAATATTCACGACATCACAATTTTACATCCTATGCGGTGATATTAATATAGACTCTTTAACGGACAACTCTGAATCGAGAAAAATTAAGAACATATTCTATGAATTTGACATGAAAAATATTATAACTGAGCCTACACGTATTAATAGTATAATCATTTACACAAATCTCCCTTTCAAATTTGTATATTTGCATTACAACAACCATAATTGTGGTTTAGAAACTTATTGATGCAGTTTACACAAATCTCCAACTTGATAACTTTCAGAGAACTGTTGATGAATGAAAAATGGGAGGATGTGTATACAGCAGGTGATGTGAATGAAGGATATAATGCTTTTCATACAATCCTTCTGTACCACTACAACAATGCTTTTCCACTGAAGAACATAAAAACAAATAAAAGTAATAGGGATAAACCGTGGATAAATAAAGAAATCAAGGAATTACATCAAATGGTATGTGATATGTGTAAAATAGCGAAGTATTCAGCAAACGAGATAATAAAAAACAAATATAAACAACTCAAATATATTTATGAAGAATTGGTAAAAAAAACTAAAGCAGAATATAACAACAAAAGAATATTGAATGCAAATAATATAAGCAAGGAGAGCTGGAAAATTATTAACGAAACAAGGAATAATGTAAACACTAATAACAAAATTGAGCTCACTATCAATAATAATCATATCACAGACAAATATAGCATTGGCAACCACTTCAATGATTTTTTCATGGGAATTGAAAAACAGATCCAATAACAAATAATCAGACTAAATAATAATAGACACAAAAAATCACAAAAGTTATCCCCCTTCTCAAATACTACACTATTCTTGTACCCAACAACTTATATAGAAGTACAGAATATCATTACGAAAACAACAAAAACCCCATCACCCGGAATAGATGAAATCCATGGTAAGGCCCTAAGAATTGTCCGTGACGTAATATGCTATCCACTATCTCACATAATAGATAAATCATTTGTTGATGGAACATACCGGAGCACTGAAAATATCAAATCTATACCTATATATAAGAAAAGGGACCCAAGGATGAAGTGGCCAACTACGAAATGTATGTTTACAATCACAGGTTGCGAAAATTATCGATTTCAGCTACTATCTGAGACTGGTAAATTTTGTTGAATATCATAAACTTATTCCGAGCTGCCAACATGGCTTCAGACAAAAAAGATCGACTTCAACTGCAATAAACGAACTCTGCGAAGACATATATATATGCACCTCAATAATAAACAATTTCCTGTTGTTCTGTTTTTCGACCTAAGCAGAGCATTCGACACAGTGAACCATAATCTATTGCTGGAAAAACTGTACCGAATTGGAATCAGAGGAGTTGCAAATGATTGGGTGGCATCATACCTAAAAAACAGATCTCAGATAGTGGTTATTGACTCGGTGAAATCGAAAACTGCTTCTGTTTCAATGGGGGTTCCCCAAGGTTCAACTTTGGCTCCACTTTTTTTTATAATATTCATGAGTGACATAGAACTCTCCAGTATGGTCCAGCAAAAAATGATCATCTATGCAGATGACACTAGTAAAATATTGGCTCAGAATAAGCCCCCGCTATCTATAAAAGCAGCAAATTCAGCTACAGATGAATTCGCCAGATGTGTGGAAAATAGTGGGTTAGTTATTAACATCAGTAAAACAGTCTTCATGGTTTTCCAACAAAAAAACATTTCTTATGACTACTGTCCCCTAATAAAAGTTAATCACAAATCCATAGAGCAAGTGAATCTGTTCAAGTATCTAGGTCTAACTATAGATCAGAAATTAACATGGGAGGTACACATAGAAAACCTTGTCTCAAAAATGAGCTGTCTGTGTTTTGTAATAAAGCAATTACGTGGAACAGTTTCACTACATGTTCTTAAGCTGACCTACTATGGACAATCCATTCTATCTTATGGACTACCTTTCTGGGGAAACTCAGCCCATACAATAAAAGTTTTTAAACAAAAAAACAGTAATAAGATGTATAGCTGGACTACATTATAAAGAATCATGTAAGAGTACATTCATTGAGTTAGCCATAATGACCTTACCAAGCCTGTACATCTACATAATCACCATGAATATTAAAAAAAATGAAACACACTATACCAAAAATAATTTGATTCACAACTACTATACCAGAAGAGGTAATGAACTACGGTTACCCTATTCCCGTCTGGCGCTGGGACAAGACTCTGCGAGTTATCAAGGTATCATCTGTTACAACCATGCACTCAAACTAATCGGATGCACATGTAGCCTGAGAAGCTTCAAATCAGCTCTATATAATCATCTCATACAAAATGCTCTTTACTCTGTTGAGGAATTTCTACTATCCCAATAATTCTTTAATATACCCATTTCCTGGAGTATTTTATCGGATCAATTTTATATTTTTATCTATATTTGGTATTATCAATAATCAAATTTTAAATATATTTTAAACTGTTTGTGTGTTCTGACTAGTCTGATAAAATTTTATAAATGTATGTACTACAGTTGTAGAATTTTCAATGATGAATAAATTTCTTTCTTTCTTTCTTTCTAACGATGTTTACTCTTAGTACTTGAACTGCATTACATTTAACATTAGTTCACATGTAAGGCCAATTGCTTTTGTAACCAAAACCAGTTCGTGAAAATTAAAACACAAATTAATAATCCCTGATAGAATGCCGTGTATGATAGACAATTCGGAAAGACATAAAAAGTATCTCTGTCCTCTGTTCATAAGGCTGATTGATCAGTTTACAACACCATCCAGGCGTTCTCGAACTCGCAGTTCAAGTCGCTAGTTGCTTTTCATGACCGGCTAACACCGTCTCACGGAACTTGGTTAATACTTTTACTATCCACTTCTAGACGATCAAATAGAAAACGGAAAACATCTCAAATATTTATCGAATGAAAACCTCATGTCCCGGAATTAGAGATTGAAATATCGTGGAATAACAGAACACTTATCTCTTTGCTGCAGTTTTTGTGATGCAGTTGGAAATGTATAAAATTTACACGTACTATTTTTGCAATCAACTACACAGCAATAGCGAGGTGCTCATTCTTATTATATGTATGTTGTTGTTATTATACTAGGATAATAATAATATTTATTCATCTGAAGTATGGTACAATATTTTTAAGTGATTTGTGAATAAACGGGGAAACCTCAGAAACTGAAAGTTTTCAGCTTGAGCTTGTGATTACCAGGATCATTACCTACTTCTGCCACCTTGGGCGCTGTCATAGTTTCATTTATCCCCTCCACCCTAATGAACACAGCGAATTGTGACTGTGAGGGTCTAATGGAATAGTGCCCTGTTAGTCCCCACATACGATGAGATCGGAATCGATACATGTTGCGATGCAAGTCGCGATAAAAATATATGAGATTTGTATCAAGTATCAACGTCTCCACACACGCTGAGATGGAATCGTGAAATATCAGTCGCACGCACGTGGTATCGCCGTTCCATGACACACGTTCCATGATACAGATACAACCACACACACATATATATATATATATATATATAATATATATGGAATCGTGAAATATCAGTCGCACGCACGTGGTATCGCCTTCCATAACACGTTCCATGATACTGATACAACACTGACCAGAACGTGATATCATTGTACGTATATAAGGTTATCATAACAAAGTTATTTGTAACGATCATAAAAAAGTTAGTTATTGTTTGTATCACATCGTCTGGGTATCAACTCTGGTTAAACACTCAGTAAAGGTTATATTTGAGACCGAAATAGGTCTCGCAAAAGTTGCCAACTTAAAAAAAGCTTTCAAAAGTTCTGCCTTTCCAATGGCAATTGTTAGACTTTGGTTGTATGGAAAATCACCTATTTGATATTCTATCGAGAAGCACCGTCAAATTTGAAGATTTCGACAAAATTTTGGGATTTGAGAAATAATGTTCACAAAATGTAATTTTTGATGACCGAATTGAAGTCTAGTTTTCATCACAGCGGATGGCGGATTATTTTGTTGCGGACTTTTTCTGATTGGTAGAAAATATTCAAAATGTGAATGGCGCGAAATATTTGCGGATATTTTAACATTTTGCGGAGTCTCATTGTATGTTAAACATTTTTCAACTTTCTGGCGGTTTTGCGCGAAATATTTGCGGATATTTTAATCCTCAGCATCGAGGTGCTCATTCTATTATATGTAGTTTTCATTGTCTAGATAATAATATTTGATTATCTGGACAATGGACATATTCTTAAATGATTTGTGACATTCGGAAACCTCAGATAGAAATTTTCACTGAGCTTGTGATTCCAGGATCATTTCTTCTAGAATTCATGATATATCCCTCACTAATGAACAATTGTCTGTGGTCTAATGGAAATCTGTTAGTCCCCACATCGTTAGACGAATGCATGTTCATGCAAGTCAGATAATATATGAGATTTGACAAGTATCAAAGAGTCTCCAACAAGCGAATGGAATTAATATCAGTAACTTGTGTTAATTTGTTCTATGACACATTTCAACTGATACAATACAAATAGATATATATATATATATATATTTATATATATATATATATATATATATATATCTATATATATATATATTATATGTAGTTTTATATATACAATATATATCTTCAATAAAATGACTAGAATCATATCAATAGCTCCGCTTATAAGGAAAACAAAGTTATTTGATGCAGGATCATCTTGGATGGAAATAATGTTCACCAAATGTAATCCTTTGATGAAACAGCTTGAGGCAGCGCAAAATCAAAATATGCATGTTTCCTATTGGCAATGGCGGCACACGAAGTTTGGAGTGAAAGGCCGTCATTTACAATATGCTTAATGCTGGGTTCAGATAACAGCTTACGCTTATCGCATGCTCTTTTCTGATTGGCTGCTGAATGAAAAGTGCCAGTCTGCTGCCAATTAGAAACAATGTGCCTTGAGCCAAATAAGAGGTCTTTTCTGGCGTTAAAACGTATTCAATCTTGCATTTGAATACGATTCTACGTGACGTCATTATTATCACGAACCGCAAGAATGCATAACTTCGAATACGATTCAATAATCAAACCTAAACTGAAAAATTTTCTGTTAGAAAGTCGGTAGACAATAAAACTCTCACTATTATTAGTGGAATGTCCAACTACCAAGAATTATTTGGGGTTATAATTATAATAATAAAATAAAACTCTCACTTATTATATTTTAATATACTGGTTTAACAATGAATACGTTTTGAATCGTTTAATATATGACGTCATCGTTTCAACGCCAGAATGGATTTATTTGAATCACAGGACGAATACGTTTTGAATATATGGGCGCCAAAAAACAGCTAAGTTCACTACTATTGAATTACTTCTCTAGCAGTGAAATTGTTTTGAAATCGATTCAGAAGTTAACGAGAATACCTATCTGGTGAATCAATATTAATCGTTTACGTTATATTTTTCAGCATTACTCAAACATTTCAAATAATCGTTTTCCACATGAAATTAATTATCGTGTGGGAAGCGATATTTCTTAGCCACATGTCGCCGCGAGATTCAGTGTACCCTTCACATCAAAATACCCTGTGTATATGGATTTCTATAACTCACTAACGGCATATTGGCAAAAGTAATGAGAATGATCGGATTTTCATACCTTCGGATTAGCGTGGCAAAACCCTTTTCGACCGACAGTGATGCGGTGAATATTAATGATCTCGGTGCAAAAACCGACGGTATCTTAAAATGGCAATTTTAACTCAATTGCTATTAATAACGTTTCGAATTTGTGTTAAATGCAAAAATATTCGAATTCGTTTTTTAGACTTCAAACTGAAATTGACCTGGATGATGTAATTGGGGGTCTAAAACTACAAGTGCTCACATCAAGTTCGCTCAATGGGTGGCCCATAAACCTTAACCATTGTCAATGGCACTTGAGATTTTAGCGAGACGATTTCACCGAATAGTCGTAAATGAACAGATTGGGATGTCGGAAACAAGTGTACGAGATATTGTTTTCTTTGTTCGGCATCCGATATGTTTTTTCTCAAGATGTTGAGTTGAAAACAGACTTTCTCTGAGAATGATGAAAAAAATACAACGAACGAACGACATTTGGCCAGCTATGAGTGGGGGAGTAATGATTTTCTAGGCCTAGGAAACATTTCTCAAATCGGAAATTGTCACTTGATGTTTGGGCTCTGAGCTCGACAATACGATCTGCGGGTGAGTTAATTTTTTTTTTATTCTTCGAAGGCGCGCTGCGTGCGTGCTATTTTCTGCGACTATAGCCAGTCCAGTGGGTATTATACGAGTTGGGAAAATTTCCTACCTTTTGAAGTCCGGCGATAATTTTTATTTTTGAGAATTCTTATCGACGCTTCGCATCCTACACCGTCCTGAGGACTTTGGATCGGTTTTTGGATCGTCAACTTCAAGAGTTCTAGCCTCCAGTCTTTTGATTAATCAACCTTTTCGTTTCAGCTACTGATACAGGTTTTTCCAGCGTCCAGCTGATTTCTACGTTATACGTTGATTTGTATACTAATTAACCCTTCTCTTATAGGATCCTGCACTCGTGTGCTTTGGTATGTGGGGTTGTCCAAGCCTAATTTGTTTTCTTCTGAGGCTGGGAGGAGCCCCCTTATCGTCGGAAGCTCACTGACGTGATGTCCCTCACAAACCGCGATTTGTGACAGATACACTGAAGCGAGACGTCAACCAGATTGAACCTAGAGATCATACTCGTGTATGAACCTCAGTGCACAGGTCTTTCTGCGACTAAAAACGTATCAGTTACACTGCAGTGATATGTGTAAACACGGGTTATTAATAATAAATTCTGTCAATAAAACTAAAGGTTTTAGTTCATGTGTGTCGAATATGTGTAGGGATCGTAGGTGCCTCTGTGTGACCGTCGTGTCTGCAGTTGTACGCGTTATATAGTTCTGTCCTAGGGAAATTTTATTAAGATAGGTATGGTACGCGCTTAATTTTTAGGGAGTACATTCACTTTTGACATCCCTCCATGTCCTACAATTTACGCTCGAGGTCTCACCCCAAAACACAAATTCAACAAACTTCATGTGTACTTCACCCCGTTGAAAGTATCACGCGAGTTTCATCCAACCAAGCTCTTGTTTGTTCTCCATATGAGAATCGTCCGGCTTTTCAGCCCATCCTGACTACGCCAGTCCGTGGTTCATTTTCTGTTGAAAATAATTTTTCTTTTGGCTCTAGCTTGGGGAGCCCTGAAATCAATAGAGACAATTCTGTCTCAGAAAGTATAGGCCCGAAGAGCTCACAGCTGTTTGTTGAATCGCGACGCGTCGAAAATTGCGCTACGGAATCTAGCGACCCTCTAGATTTGCAAAAAGCGGTTCATTTAAATTCACTTACATCTCCTAGGTTGAACCGTATGAGAGGGAGTATGGATTGTATGAATGTGAACAAAAGTCCCGTTGGGAACTTTCCTGTTGAAGACAATGATGAAGCACCGAATAATTTTTCTGTTGAACAAAATACACTGCGTGATCTGAGTCAGAGGGAAACTTCCACTAATTTTTGTTTAAATAGGCCATTGAGAGCCTAAAGTAATATTTCGAATTTTGGCGATAGACCCGCCAGGGTAACTCATACCCCAATAAATAAAGGCTCACCACAACGAGTTGTGGAAGCCTTTCAAAATTTAGAACAATACGTTAAGTTCAGGGGCCTCCAGCCCAGTCAATTTTTTTGAACAATTTTCAAGAAATTCAGGAATGAATGAAATAAGAATGTTTGAGTCAAACCGCCCCCGCACTCCAGACAATGATTCTCTTATATCAGAGCTCAATCGCTCTAGAGCTAGTGACGAGCCCCCGATCGAAGGGGTCCCGCCTGCACGCAAGGCCGTTCATCAAACTACCCGCCCGAATAGTGAAATCCCTGCTATTCGGCAGGTGGTATCGCAGGAGGAACAGGAAGAATGGAAGTTATTCTCAAGGTTTGAGAGATTCCGCGAAATGATACGGAATACACTGGTAATTAATGCCGGTGAGGAAAACTCACCGCCCCCTTCCCCTGTAGATAATCGACCTGTTCCGGGACATAATTAGAATCCTTCTCCACATTAAATTAATTAGAATCGTTCATAATGGATGCAAAATAAAAGGAATGGTGTTTTTATCAATCTGTTGGCAATTAGAACACAATTAATTGAAATTAAGAACACAAAATATATTTTATTATCTATTGTAGGTATATTAAAATCACAAACTAGTCTGAAATCAAGGCATATCTTAAGAAGTATAGCTTCATGAAAGTACACTAACTTTTGGACACTGGATGTTCACAGGATATCCTTTGCATAGAAATTGGAGTATTCATTTGATGTCACCGAGTTGTTTGAGTTACTGCTAGGGGTTAATCAATCACATTATTTTCCTTTTGACATTTACAATATACACGTATGGGAATAAAAATGTTTATAGAAAATACAGTTAGAGCTACAAAACGAAAATCAATTGAGGTAAAATAGAATTAATTATTTACAAGATACATAAAACACATTGATTTGTTTGTAAGTAGGAACAGGGTAATTGTAAGAACAATCAGATATAAAAACATCTGCGTCTAAAAGATTAAATCTTTTTTCTTCGTTTGATCATACCTCTTGAGAGGTATTCTTGTTGAATTCAATAATTGGAAAAAAAAACAGAAAATAAAAAAATCTGCGAGGAAAATAAAGGAAGCTATTTTATTTGGAATATAAAAACTACTTCCCTGGCCTCTGGAGGAATTTTTCATTAAAATAGGCTTTTCCCTGCATAAAATTTTTTTTGTTTCAAAATTTTTCAGACAATTGTTGGGTTAAAATGGTTCTTTCCTTTACAGATTTTCTCATGCTTCAACAATCATGGTGTAAAACTTCTTGGAGCAATTGCAATTATTTCATTAAAATGGTTGGTCCAAATGAATTCCCTCATGTATCGTAAGATTTCCCTTCCGGGTAAACGATTTTAAACAAATTTTGCATTGAAATGGTTTTTCTCCCGTATGAATTCTTTCATGTATTTTTAGATAGGCCTTCTGAGTGAATGATCTTGAACAAATTTCGCATTTAAATGGTTTTTTCCCGGTATGATTTCTCTCATCACCAATAACCTGGATTTTACTGCAAAACTCTTCAAACAAATTCTGCACTGAAATGGTTTTTCACCAGTATGAATTCTTTCATTATTTTCAAGATGTGACTTCTGAGTGAACGATTTTGAACAAATTTTGCATTTAAATAGTTTTTCCCCTGTATGAATTCTCTCGTGACGTGTCAATAGGATTTTATCGGCAAAACTCTTCAGACAAATTTGGCATTGATATGGTTTTTCCCCTGTATGATTTCGCTCATGCACCAATAACCTGGAATTTACAGCAAAACTCATTGAACAGATGTTGCATTGAAATGGCTTTTCCCCCGTATGAAATCTTTCATGTTTTTCAAGATGCACCTTCTGAGTAACGATTTCGAACAAATTTTGCATTTGAACAGTTTTTCCCCTGTATGAATTCTCTCATGACGCATCAATACGATTTTTTCTCCAAACCTCTTCAGACAAGTTTTGCATTGAAACGGTTTTTCTCCCGAATGAATTCTCTCATGACGCTCAATGTGATTTTTCTGCAAAACTCTTCAGACAAATTTTGCATTGAAATGCTTTTCCCCCTGAATGAATTCTCTCATGCTCCAACAATCGGTATTTTGCTGTAAAATTCTTTTGACAAATTTTACACTGAAATAGTTTTTCTCCCGTATGAATTTGTTCTGTCCCAAATATTATATCGGCACTTTTTCCTCTTGATTTTTCCTCACTTATTTCAGGTTTGACATCCTTGTAATGGATTTCAATGTTATCCTCAGTTTTCAGTGTCTCCGTTTTCAATTCAGCACTATTTGTCGACGAACCTTTGGTACATTCAGAGAGATCTTCATTCTTCAATAAATCGGCATTACTAAAATGGTTGACTTTGGGTTTTGCCAATTTATCAGCAGGACCACTGATATCTGAAATGAAGTTCAAACTATGACTTTTTTATTGATTTACGATCGCAGAAGAAGGGAACAATAAAAACATTAGGGTTCTACAAGTGTGCTCACGAAAAAAAAAATCGATCAGGTGCAAGTATATTCCTCTCAGAGAATTGTACCGGGTTATTCACTATAAATTACCCACCCCTTAGCATTGTTATTATTATTAAATGTAAAAGTTGTGTGGTTATGACTGAATTTTGATAAAATGCTATCAAAAATACAGTAGCGTGCAGATTTCAAGGGATAATTTTTTTTTTCAAATGGGATATCCTGTATATTATTAAATTTTTGGAATTATCTTTTTTTCCTGATTTCAAAAATATACCATACGTTACCACTATCTTATACCGTTTTTGAGTTGTTAAACATCAAATAACTTTTCGTGCAATCGCACGCAAAGTGAGTATTTTGCGTTCACATCACAGTCTGCAAAATTTAATTTCGCGGCCGTTACCCATAGCAATGGCCGCCAAACCAAACTGTGACGCTGTGACTTTGTTAACAATGTCTTTTAGAAATCCTCAGAAAAATATATCCATAGGGGTCAAGTCCTGACTATTAGGTGGCCATTTAATACTTCCATTATTTCCTATCCATATTGGAAATATGTTATTCAAATAATGTTCTTGCAAGGTTGCCCCATTTTGCACCCAAATAATACTGGCAAGCTCGGTTTCCTACTTCTGGGATGAGTATTTCTTGATAGGTAACTCCTGTTCATATATAATCATAAAATATAGGGCCAACAATTTTATTTCGAAAAATTCCCCACCAAACGCCAACAGTTTTTCTTCCTGTTTTCTTTATTCATTTTACCAAACGTTTTCTGTTGTGCTTTTTTTTCCACGACCTTCGATTTTTCCTATTGAAAACTCCTGCCTTAGAAAAGAATGACTCATCAGTCCATAATATTTTAGTTGAGTAATCGGGATCCTCATTCAAATTTTGAATCACTTGTTGGCAAAATTCCAGGCTTTTCCTCTCATGAGTCTCTGTTAAAACTTGTACAGGTAAAATTTCATATGGTTTGTAGTTGTTTTTTTTCAAAGAACGTTGGATTTTGGCAAAACTTTCACCTAATTGATCGGCTACATTTTTCACACTCAGAAATAATACAATGTTTCAAAAAAGTATATTCTCGAATTAATTTGGATAGGCTTAACTTCGAAATGAAACAGTATATATAGGTGTTCTTCCTACACACTTTTTTCTACTGAAACTGAAGGTATGATTCACCTTTTGGTAAATATTTTTGAATGTATTTTCTGACGGTGTTGGACGATTTGGATACAACACCCTATATGCACTTTTTGCTACATGGTTATTTTTGTATATAACAAGTAAATATTTGAACTTTTTCTTCCTCAGTGTTTTGATGATTCCATTGAAGAAATGTCACAAAACAAACAAATATAGTTTCATTTTATAGCTTACTTTAAAAATGTTAACTTTCATAGGATAGGTATTTACAGTAACTACTAGTCAAATAGTTATTTGACTTTCCTAATAAACATGTCTTTTGAAGAGGGAACTTTCCCAGATGAATTAAAAATGGCTGTAATTAAACCTATACACAAAAAAGGCAATTTGACTGATATAGGAAACTTCAGACCCATAAGCCTTTTAACATGTTTTTCAAAAATATTTGAAATTGCAATGTCCCGAAGGATAGTGTCCTTCTTTGAAAATTTCGATATGTTCTCTGTACATCAACACCGATATCTAAAAAATCGATCAGTGGAAACTGCTCTAATTCACTTCAGCAGCATAGTCCTAGGAGCTTTGGAGACTTGTCGTGTGGTGTCTTTTTAGACCTATCAAACGCCTTTGACTGCATTGACCATAATTTACTTTTACATAAACTCTACAAATATGGAGTTCGTGGAAATGGATACTACTGGTTAGAGTCGTATTTGAGAGGAAGGAAACAACATGAACATGGTAAGGTGAGGTCTTGGAGACGTCTGCTGGAATACCACAGGGAAGCATTCTTGGACCCATACTCTTCATCATTTTCATAAATGATTTACAGAATACAGTGCCAGACAAGTCCACAACTCACTTAGTGAATTATGCAGATGACTCAAACTTTTTACTAACGGGCTCGGATTTTAAAGTTATTTTGGAACTTGGAAGTCAAATGCGACAGATCAAAAACGTATTTTGATTAAAACAGGCTTGTTCTGAACAAAGACAAAACGAAGGGTATATTATTCAAGGTAAATAACAGTATTGAAACCCCCAACACAATCACCCTCAGTGGAAACAAATTAGATTGTGAATCCTCTGTAAAATTTTTAGGAGTCCACATAAATGAAAGAATGAACTGGGCATGTCACATAGACAATCTGTGCAACAGATTGTCATCAACAATTTATGCTCTCAGAGTTCTGAAAAAACATTAGGATTATGATGCGCTTATGACGGTCTACTAACTATTTGGGGCTCTAGTCCTGATTCAAATAGAATCTTTATTTGTCAAAAAAAGGCATAAAACTAATTTGTAACATGAAAAGGACAAACTCATGCAGGGGAGTTTTTAGGTCCAATGAAATGCTAACAGTACCGGGAATATATATATATATATATATATATATATATATATATATATATATATGATGTATACATTTTTTAACTAAACAGCCAAAGTTATTCAAGGATTTTAAGAAAACTCACACCTACGAAACCAGATACAAAGACGATTTTGTTTATCCATTGCACGAAAAATCACTCTATTTAAAGAACACACGTTATAAGGCTATAAAATTCTACAATAAACTTCCGCTTGAAGTAAAGTGCACTGAAGGTGCTGGTGCCTTCCTGAAATCGTGCAAGAAATTTTTATGCAACCTACAGCCATATTCGATAGACGAATTTCTCAGGTGACGCTCATGCTGTCTTTCGGTACACTCACCTCCAGTTATTTCTATTGTTTTTGTGACAGTGATATTGTATTGACTTTGTTTTCATTTTTACAAACATGAATTATTTTTATAAAAGTTGTATTTACATGTATTGCCATTGATGTTTTACTCTTATATTACTATCTCATTTTTTATTTTATTTTATTTATTTATTGTACATACGGGATAGCCCCCATTACAGTAATTACATGATCATAAATTTATGTTAAACTATTTTACCAAATAAATGAATGTAATACCCTTATAGTTTAATGTTATACTGTCAACTTGGCCTTGCACAGTGTTTTTTTTACTGAGGTATTTCTTAGACCAGGTATATATATATATATATATATATATATATATAGAATGCACTTTGTATATGTTGTATGTATACTTTTACTCTACTGAAATAAATTTATCTCTCTCTCTCTCTATGCCAAGGCCGCGAAATACCATTTTAGCGAAATACCAGGGGCAGGATAATCTTGAGGTCTCTCAAAGTTTCGCGGCCATGGCATACACACTATTTTTCGTGCAATCGTCGAAATTATTAAACTAGATAATTGCAAATTAATATCTTATTGCTTTAAAATCAACAGCAGTTCAATTCAATTAATAATAATAATATTCAACTCATTAAAGACACGATTCAACTTGAAATAGAGAATCTGAATGTCAATAATGAAGCAATTTCCAATGCACTTAAATATAAGAAGACGTTATCAATTATGCATTGACAATAATGGTGGACACATTGAACATCTTTTTTGAGTTATCATGTTATTTAAATTTCCTAAATAAATATTTGTTATTTATTTTTGTATAAATATTTGAACTTTCACTGTAAACCATTTTGATTATTCCATTAAAGAACTGTCACTAAACAAACATAATATAGTTGTCATTTTCATAGCTTACTTTAAAAATGTTAAGTTTCATAGGATAGGTATTTTATGTAACAACTAGTCTTACTAAGTTATTCGATGTTTAATAACTCAAAAACGGTATAAGATAGGGGTAACATATGGTATATTTTTGAAATCAGGAAAAAAAGATAATTCCAAAAATTCAAATTTATTTTAGAATGGAATAGAAATTTATTTTACGTTACATACATAGGTATATTTGTAGCTGAGAAATAGAGAAATCCCACCGGTCGACCGCGGTCATTAAATTTCACAAATTATCGGCGCTTGATTGAACAATCTTTCCTCAGTAGTTCATTATAACCGAGTTTATGTATTTCACAGAATTTGTAGACCGTTATGTTAGATTGTTCGCAATAGCCAAGTTCGTTATAACCCAAGCAAAAATACATAGTGTTTATAGGCGTTTTGGGCGGGACTTTTCAAATAGTTCGTAATAAACGAGTGTTCTTTATAGCTGAGTTTGACTGTATATCATTTCATAGAACGAGAGCGATTCATCTTCGGATAAAATTAGTGTGAAAAAATTGAAAACAAAAGAAGATTAATGTCCTTATGCCCCTAGTATAGAATTTTAAATTCTTTTCAGGGATCTCTAAGTCATCTAGAAGATATAGATTTTGGCCATTTTCAAATATTTTGTTCCTTATTTTTGGATTTTTGTTGATCTTTTTGGTGGATCAAGCCCTTTATTGGATGGAACACTTCTAGTACCCTCGATATTTCGCCCAAAATATTTATTTTCTGATATTTTTTATTTGAATTGTTTTTCAAAATAATGGATTTAAAGTTGTTAGATATTTGACATTCACCTCGACATTTGATATCTACAAACAAAATTAATTACTACCCCACACCAAAAATACCAGTAATCCAAAAAATAGAAACAAAATTTGACCAAAATATAAAAAAAAATACAAAACTGCTGAAATTCTGGATTTAGGTACTTAAATGTATGAAGTATCCATTAAGCATTGTAGTGTAACCCCCCGTTAAAATTACATGAGAACGAAAAATTGCCCCAATTTTTATATAACTGGATTAGTCAATCGATGTTCCTCGCTACTAAGAGCTGCCTAAAAAAATCCAAAGCACATGAAATGTAGAAAAAACTGAAAAAGATTTTTATCAAAATATGAACATTTGGAGAATTTTTGTTTTTTTTTATTTTTAGGGCCCTATCATGGTAAACTAATTGCTTAATAGATACTTCATACATTTACCTACCTGAATTCAGAATTTTCAACTGTTTTGAAATTTTTGTTAGGTCAATATCTCTATTGATTGGATTAAAGGGGCATCAGAAAAAAATTTAGTTACTGCAAGAAAGACTGTTGACTCCAGATTGTTAGGCGTAAATTTATATACATATATGAAAATTACTGCAAGATTTCCTCTTCAGATTCGTGTCCACATGTTTACAAGAATATATAACAGTCAACACTTCTTAAAGAAAGTTTGATTGAATTTGAATCATAAAATTTACCAGTTTCTTTCTCCTCCAGACACTCATTAGATACCCCCATAGAGAAACTAAAAATAAAGAGAGTGGTCAAACCTGCAGTAAAAGTTGGCACCACGTTTATACAGTAGTGCACATATCTCGAATGCGAATCACAATACAGTTGGTAAGACCGTATTGAAATAGCAAGGGTTTTTCAAATGTGTCACTTTCATATGATTGATATTCAATATTTTATAAGTGTCGATTTAGTTATTCTTGTATTCCATATAGAATGGTTGATCATATGAAATATAGGAATGGAAAATCATTAAACAAAAAATATTATGCAGATAATAATTCTAGGAATCTGTTATTAGGATTAGTTTTGGTTAAAATCTTTATTTAATGATATCAAGAACAAATTAAAGATCTTATAAACACTAGACCTAATATCTATAAAACACATTTTATTTTCTGAAATTGAATGTTTCAAATAATGATTTAAAATGTTAATATTGAACTCGAAAACACAAACAAAATTAATTACTACCCCACACCATCCAAATCCAAAATAGAAACAAATTTACCAAATTAAAAAAACTTCAAAACTTGAATTCTTGATTAGGCACAAAGTGAGTAAAGCATGTAGGTAAATTACCTAAACGAAAATGCCCAGTTTATATAATTTGTCAATCGATTTCCTCAGACTGAGGCTGCCTAAAATCCAAAGCATGAAATGTAGAAAAACTTTGAAAAAATTTTTATCAAAAATAAGTACATTTGGAAGCATTATATTTTTCTTATATTTCGAGGAACCTATCAGGTCAACTAAGCTTAATAAACTTCTACATTTACTCTACCTTGAATTCAAATTTTCAACTCGTATGTATAATTTCTAGGTCAATACTTATTGATTGGATTAAAGCATCAGAAAAATTAGTTACTGAAAAAGCTGTTGATCAATTTTGAAAGTCGAAATTTATATACATATATGAAATTCAGATTTCTTTGATTCGTGCCCACATGTTTCAAGTATAAACAGTCAACACTGCTAAAGAAACGTTTGTGAATTGAATCATAAAATTTCAAACAGTCTCTTTTTTTCCAGACTTCAGTTAGATACCCCTCTAAAGGGTTCAAATTCGATGGCCTCTTCCTTTATTTCCCTTTTTAAAATATCATGGATGTCCACAAAGTAAGTCTCACTCGCGATCTGTTCTATTTCATCTTCAATATCAGTTGTTAAAAAAGGTTCTGCTTTACATTTGTAGCGTTCTGATTCCATTACGGTGGTATATTTCGGAGAAAATAGGCTCAATCACCAAAAAGACTTCCAATTAATGGTGTTTAGTTAGTGTACAGTTATTTTGCCCCTGTCCGTCACCTGTCATAGTGGCCACGGCCACGGATGAGACACGGGCAGTGTTGCCGTCACAAGAATATTTTTGGGCCTATTCTAGAAAGAAATCAGGGACCTAATGCGAGCCTAATGCCAAATTTTCAATAGATATAAATCTAAAGGTCAATCAAATAGAATTTCAATTGAAGAGCGATTTTAAATATGAAGAACTATTTCATTGAATGCTATTTTTGAGACCCAAATTGAAACAAAAAATCATGGAATAGGATACATCTGGAAGAACTAAATCAGTAGTGGAAACATTGTGATTGACTTGACGTATACATATCCGCTATTGAAATATAGTAAATTCCTTAATAAAAAATGTTGATCCGTGACAAATATTTCTCTGGTAGAATTCGAAACACCGCTAGTATCAACTCAAAGTCACTTCAGATTCAATTATAGCGAAACATTTATAAAGAACAAAGACACGGAACAGCTTAGTTTGAAAATTTTCTGTGTTACCAGTAACCAACTTCAAAAAAAAACAATACTCCTGTAGAATTCGAAACACCGCTAGTATCAACTCGAAGTCACTTTAGATTCAATTATAGCGAAAAATTTATAAAGAACAAAGACACGGAACACCTTAGTTTAAAATATTTTCTGTTACCAGTCACCAACTTAAAGAAAAAATGATAAAAAACGTCTCCCTCTCCAAATGTAACAATTTCACCAGGGTTGTGGAGAGAATCACAAATTGAATATGCTGGATCATTCATTTTTAGTCCCAAAGTGTTGGGAATTTTGTGTCTATATCACGAGTGTTGGTGCCTTCGTGTAAGCGCTTCATGACCAAAAGTAATTGACTTGGTATATCAAATTGGCGATTTTCCATACAACCAAAGTCAAACAAAATTGTCATGGGAGAGGCAAAAGTTTTTATTCTAGTTGGCAACATGTGCGGAGCTCCCCTATTGAAAAAAATCAGTGCGCTTCGCAAAATAGCTGAAAATGGGTCAATAGACCTTTTCATTTAACAGCGATAGCATTTGTTCTTTTTTTTACGGAACCAACGACATGGAAGTAGGTATTCCAAATTTTTTAGGGTACATATTCAAAACTAAACTCGTGTGCAGAAGACGTTTGAATAAATTCGAATGAAATTTTCGTTTACGGCAGAAATCGTCTTTAAATTAAGGAGTTTCATCGTTCCGCCGTACGTACCGCCTACCGCCCCTTTGTTAGATTGAGGTTAGGTTATTAAACATAACAAAATTAACAAATCCGTTCAAACCAAAGCATACATCCTGTATGGATTGATATCGAAGCACATGTATTTTTCAGAATTAACCTGTTAATATCAGGTTATTCTCCAGATCTAGCTGTTCATTTTACAACACAAAACGAAGCAAAAAAAGAAGTAATCTCATATACTGATACCTACAATAATGATTATGAATGCGCTTCTTCCTCAAGTGCTGCACTTCTGGAACGACATTGTATACCACCTTCAAATTATAACTGTATTGGAAGATTCATGGCACCATCCACAGAGAACCGAAGAGGAATATTTTCTAGACAGCATAATGCCTTTTTGGCTCAAACATTTTTATAACAAAATCCGAATACACTGAATAAAACCTTTTCAATGTGAAGAACACGTCAGAATTTTATACCCATAATCTGGGGGTTTCTTTTTCCACTGCCGTTAGAGAGTATCTATGGGTTTCGAAGTGGAGGCAGGAGCTCGCAGAAAATAAATAGTTCAAAAGTGCCCAGTTGTGTGCCTCCTACAACCGAAGTTTTTTTACAATGACCTTTTGTTTTTTTTTAAGGGATGAGAGAGGTCCCGCCACCACCCCTGTGGTCAGCGATCACAGTCCTCTCACAGACAGAAGTCTGTTTGCCGAAGATGAGTGTTGGACGAGTGAAGTAAATGAGGATCATTACGATCTGATGAACGAGCAGGGGTACCTTGATACTCAACTCCCTGGAGGCTTAACAGAAAGGACATTTAAGGAAATTTTCAGGATGAGTGTTTCTTACAGTGTTCAAATGTTTGTTTCTGGCTATATAACCTCTATCCAAATATCCAGCATTTCATTTAGAATTTTGGCTAACCTCGCCATAAGTTCGGCTATTTCTGAAAGCTAATTTTTTACTTTAAGCTCTAAAAAATTGGCTAGGAGGAAGTGTCGGAAAGGTGGAGGACGGCTTAGCCCTTCTAAATATATATCCCGACTTTCTCAAAGGAATATACTTCTTTTTAGTTTGTGATTGGGGTTTCTGTTAACTCTCTATTTTATTTAAAAAAATCCATATGCATAACTTGTTTTATTGGTAAAGTTGTCATTGGGACTGTACTTCAGCCAAGTTGACCCCCAACATCTTGGGCTGCGACTGCGCCTGCCTGACAGTGAAAAACACTGATTTTGATTTTCTGGTAATACCTTAATTTAAAATATATACCATTTTCAATTTTTTTTCGGCCATTCCAAAACTCAGTTTTTTTTAATTAATATTTTCGGTGTTTTATGCATCATCTTAAGTTATTAGTCACAAGAAGTTTAGATTAGTTTTCAATGAGAATAAGACGAGAGTTGGGCAAATTTTTTATGACTTGAATTTCACATGTTTTGGGGCATGAGTAGCTCTTCAGGTTGACCGTTATTCGATATCTGAAGCAACATCGATCGTACTAAACAAGTACTAAAACAAGTTCCCTCATCACCCAATTGATTTTTTCCTATTCTCCCTCATCACCCTGTGTATTTTAAGGAATTGTGAAGTAAAAGTTGACTTATTATTGAGTATTATGGGAACATCCAGAAAAAATTGAGTACTACCCACACTAATTGAATTAGTGTAGA
The DNA here is from genome assembly GCA_018342105.1 of Gonioctena quinquepunctata. Taxonomy (NCBI): domain Eukaryota; kingdom Metazoa; phylum Arthropoda; class Insecta; order Coleoptera; family Chrysomelidae; genus Gonioctena; species Gonioctena quinquepunctata. The sequence goes on along the minus strand of JAFIRS010002102.1, from coordinate 206,230 downwards.
CAAAATCTCATTTCTTGTGTCCATTGACAAAAAACAGGTGTTTTTCATCAATCCCTACTAACTTGACCTCTGCAGTCAAAATTATTTGAAAACAATTGAACTGTGTTGCAACCAATGTAAATAAGACAGGTCATTCCAATCTCCAATACATGGTAGCAATAATCACAGAGTTGTGGAATAAAAAAGGGAAGGAGTAGGAGACTGATTTCTTCTTCTTCTTTCAATTATAAATGACTACTTCGAAAAACACTTTTGTGTATTTCAAAAATAAAGATACTTTACTCTTGACCTATTCATGAATTTGCATGCATAGTGCATTTTGAGTTCGATGAGATGAAGGTAATGTGAAATACGATCAAGTTTATTAATAGTAAGTATTCAAGTGTTTCATCCTGTATATTATGATTCGCTACGATAGTTATCAAAAATAGCTGGGAAGAAACATTTACTGTTATGAACAAATCAATTATTTTCAAATATGTACAATATTACTTTATAAAAGGGAACATTTCATCTTCAGTTGGAGAAGAACAGAGGTAGATGAGTTTTCTGGGGTTAGGAAATAATCTGAAATAAATGATATTCCTCTATTGACATATCAGAGACTTTATCCATAGCTGTTTTCAAAACCTTGGTAAATATAATTTATATCTATCGAATATTTAAGAGTTTGAGGGTAGATATAGCTGCTTATGACTGATAAGAAACTTGGTTGCCCCTCTACACTTTATAGATTTTTTAGATTGATTCTATTGATTTTTTTTGGTCGTGGAAGATTATAGACCAAAATAAGCTCGGGAATCGTTTTCCTCATTCAGACTTCACAATGATAGATCAAAACTCTGAAATTTCGATTTTAGTGTGAAAAATCCAACCTAGATAAAAGAAAATACATTACAGCATGAATTTCTAGATTTTTTAAAGGAAACCAAAAGTAAACTTTTGCGAAATATCTATATACTTCATGATGAGATATAGGTAGTCCGTTAATTTTCTCTATTTGGTTACAGATACGCAAGAATACCCAAACTCAAATTTATTTTACGTTTCTCGACTAAATTTTCGATTCTAATCTTTTGAAGAAATACTGAAATCATTATGCGATTCAATACTTGAAAATTATATCATTTTTCGCACAGTATTTCTCTACATTCATAATATGAAAACTACACGCCATTTTATATCACTCATGACAAAAACGAACATATAACCCATGTATTAATTTCACAAATCATACTCGGAAACATATAATGAAATAGGTAACTTACCTCTGGCAGGATGAAACTGTAATATAATCAATTGTCTAATAGTTCGTATATAATCGTTAATAATTAATATTTAGAATAAAATAATGTAAAACTGCAATCACTCACTCACTGCATTGCTTGAACAACACTGGTAAAGTAATGAGTAAAGATCAGCGTCCTGTGACCATCAACCGTCAAGTCAGAAAACCCTGCACAAAGAATTATCACTTACATTCATGAGAATAAACGGAGACATTGGGATTTTAAAGTGTCACACTCAAAAAAGAAATTGAAATATCCAATTCATGTTAAAATTGTGACGTTCTCAAATAGACTTCGTTGCGATGTTGCTCGATGACAAACTTTTTAACTAGAAATTTACCACTTTCTGTGGAGATGGCATTGTGGTTATTTATTAATATCCTCAAATTATTATCTCTGCATTTTCGAATTTTTGTTAACAAAGCAATGTCGCAAAATAAATATGTTTTTAACAAATATGCGTAATCACTATGAAGATATCTTTTAATGTGCAATTTGAGGCTTCGCGAAACTGCCAAGTGATGTAACGTGTTTGCTGCGATATTGAGGATCATAATATGGGTATTCATTGAAATGATGAGTTCTCTGATTTGAAGAGTTTGGTGTGTAATTCGGATTTCTTTGGATTACAGAGGGTCTTACTTGATTTTGATTTGAATTTATTGGTCTGGGTTGGAATTGATTTTGTTGAAATGAATTCCTTTGGAATTGACTTTGTTCTGGGTTTGAATTGATTGCATTCGGGGGTTTGGAAATCGTTGTTGGAAGTTTTGGAATCTCGGAAAATTTGAATTCGGATTCCTATTGAAGTTTGGGTTTTGATTCGGGTAAAATTGTGAATTTTGTGGATTTTGACTAGATAATGATGAAAACTTTGTATTTTGATTTCTAAATTGATCGAGTCTCGTCATGTTTGGGTGATTCACGTTACTAATGGTTAAATTAAGTTGATAAAATTTAAATAAGTTTTTGGTTTTCAAATATGATAACTGAAGTTCTCGTTTGATCTGATGATGCTTCCAGCATGTTAACTGGATCGCTTGCACGAATTATCTGTCCTAATTTGGATTCAAGACCAGTTAATAATGTGTTAAGAACCATAGATTCAATTAAATTTGATTGGGCAGTTTTCTGAATTTGAACCAAATTTGATTTTTGGATGCAAGATAACATCTTTGCAGGATGAGTTTGAACTCGAAAAGAAAGCAAGGGCATTCTCACCGGTATTTTGTCGAATTCTTTGATCAATGAGGTGAAATCTCTTGAATCTCCAAAATGAGCATTAAGAAGAGTTTTGATTTCGCCATATGTTTCGGGATTTCAAAGTATATCAATTTGTCAATTGGTTTTAATTTGTTTCTAATGTGAATCGTTAGCAGAAGTTTTTGTTGACCGACAGCCATTTGCTGGGCATGGTCACAGGCATTTAAAAAAGTATTTAAAGAGATTGGGCCTCCATCGTACTCAGGGACGATAGAGATAATTTCAGATAATTTATAAGTTTCAAGTCCGGGATCATTTCCTACTTCAGCATCAGCATTATGCTGTTCGCCATCGTCGGAAGCAGACATTTTAATGAAGTTTTTTCAAAATGGCTAAAATAGTCAAAATAAGGTATAATAGGTCAAAATTGGGAGGTTTGTTCAACAGAACAGGACTTTTTTTAAGTTTGAAGTTGAAAAAGTATGGTAAATAGTTTCAAACTGTATGAAACTAATGAATTGAATTACTTAAGACTAGATGATTCAATGTCACTTACAATTATTTATAGGTGAGATATCTGAAGTTCTCTGTCAGGGGCTTCAATAGGTGTTCCTAATCCACAGGGAAGACTCAGGAGTGCTGGGATGATTTTCTTACTTGCTATTTTCTTTCTTGTTTCTTCTTACTTGCCAATTTCTTTCTTGTTTCTTCTTGGCGTTTTCTTCCAGAGACCGTCTTCTCGTCTAGCGTTGGATTCTTCTCACAAGGGTTTGGAAACCTCCACTCTGGTACTTCAGAGTGTTAAAAAAACCGCACGACTGCACCAATTTGTTATTTGGTTTTTCACTGAGACTTCTTTTTAAAAACAGTTCTTTGGAGCCCAGCTGGATTAATGCTGACTTGGCTTGTCCTATTTGCTCTTGCAACAATTTTGCAACTGCGTTGTGGAATTACTGCGTACAATGCCTGGATTTTTGGATATAACATGCATAACAACAAGACGTGACATCAGATGTCCTTTACATACCTGATTAGATGTATAAATATAAGGAACATTATCCTGATCTAAAATTCATTTCTAGAATTGTTATTGAAGTTATGATGCAGGTATTATAAAAAATGGCGTATGATACACGTGTATAAGTTCCTTTAAAGCACGTTGAGGGCACTCCGCTCCGCATCGTGCCCTCAAACTCGTTGCGCGTGCTTTAAAGGCTCACTTATACACTTGTATCATAATATACTATCACAGTCCATTTGTTAAGTATACACTGCGTCTACGTTTACAGTCCGTTTAACTATAAATCCAGATTTAGGTGCATGAAAAAATTGTTTATTTGAATTTTCACTGGGGTTCAGACAACCGGAAACCGGGCAAAGCACTTTTTAGACATTTTCATAGTTATTCAAATTCTAAAATAATTTGGTATATTTCAAAACAAAACATTCATGGAGAGCTTGTTCGTTTGCAGCAGATCTAACTGTTTTATGGTAGGCGCCGACTTCATACATAAGGAAACCTTATACGATACCTCCTTTTGGCCAAAGGGAGTTGGATTCAAAAGATTCGACTTCAAGAGATACAATAACTACAATAGAACAAGTGAAGAGAACGATTTTTTAGCATAAGTCATCCCAATATAGAGTCAAGTGAGACGCTGGAACTGGAACAGTTTATGTTTTATCTTAACTTCCAAAGTATCAGAAACAAACAAACTCAAATAGAAGTAGAACTTGAACATCACTCATATCCACCATTCATTGCGGCAACAGAAACCTGGCTATCAGAAAATGAAATAGGTAGTTTTCCAATTGATAATTATTACTTGGTAAGTAGTTTTTGTCGAAACACATATCGAGGAGGGCATTATGGGCAAAGAAAGGCTATGAAGCAACTCCTATCTCTCTAGTTCATATATGTACTGAAAAAGACTTTGAGGTCTGTGGTGCAGGCTTCAAAACCCATAAAATGTTTTCCATTTACAGATCACCCACCGGTAATTTCCAAAATTTCCTAGATAAACTTGAGATGCTATTAAATGAAGTATTCTCAGTCAGTTCACAAATATGGTTAAGCGGAGACTTCAACATTGACTTTAGTACCCTATCTAAAGAGGCACATAGTATTTTGAATATCACTGAACAGTTTGGACTAAGATCGATAGTTCATGACTATACAAGAATAACCTCACACTCGAGTACCAAAATCGATAATATCTTTACAAATGTACAGTCAATCTCTTTAGTAGTAGACACACCTATCTCTGATCACAGACTTATCATTACCTCTGTCAAAAAATCACTGCAAACTTCGCCCCGGCCGAAAAATCTTTTTCGTTCAAAAGAATATTTTCCAACAATAATAAGCACCACATGGCAGAATTACTCGATTCTGAAAAATGGGTCTCTGTTTATAAGGCAAAATCCTGCGACGACAAATATAAGAACTTTATTAGTATTCAACATCCCACTTTAATGTAGCATTTCCCCTAAAACACCTCCCAAATAAAAGTAAAACAAACAGCACCTGGGTCTCGGAGGAAGTAAAAGCCTCTAGTTCATCGTTGAAGGATCTATATGCTCTTCAAAAAAAACACCCTGATTTAAAACCTATATATAAACAAAGGCTCAATGAACATAAAAATCTTACTGAAAATGCCAAAAAGCTACATTTCAGCAATGTCATTCAACATTCAGAAAACAAAAACAAGGCCTCCTGGTCAATCATCAATAAACTCAAAAACAAGGAATATTCAATGCAACCCAATATACAAATCTTGCAAGGATAATGAACTGATTACAGACCCTACTAAAGTTGCTAATATATTCAACAACTTCTTTATATCAGCCCCCCAAAAAATAATTGATGCTATTCCGCAAATCCCCCTCGAAGATTCTGCAGATATGCCTAATAGAACCTTACAATCCTTGGTGCTACTGCCATTCACAGAAAATGATATGATCCACATCTTTGCAAAACTTAAAAACAAACATTCTTCAGGACCTGATGATCTCCCTTGTAATGTAATCAAAGAATTCAGCTCATTTCTATTATCACCGATCACCCACATTGTGAACTACTCCTTCGAGACAGGCACAGTCCCTGCTCTACTCAAAACATCGAAACCAAAAAAACTTAGAAATGAATTGGATAATTATAGGCCAATCTCCTTAACACCACATTCTCCAAAATTTTCGAATACTGCATGCTAGAAAGGCTCAATCCTTTCATAGAGAAATTTAATTTAATACCAACTGAACAGCATGGATTCAGAAAAACACGGTCAACAACTACTGCTACCACTGAGTCTATAAATAATATTCTTGAAGAGCTTGACAAAAGAAAATGTCCAATTGGAGTATTCTGCGACTTGAGTAAAGCCTTCGATTGTGTACCACACAATCGGCTACTAGACAAGCTCTGGGCACTTGGCATTAGAGGAAGAGCACATGATTGGTTCAGATCTTTTCTTGCAAATAGAAATCAATATCTATCATTATCCCAAAATGAGAGAGGTCTTATCTCTTCACACTACTCCACTACACTTCCCGTGAAAGTAGGAGTTCCCCAAGGAAGTGTAGTAGCTCCAATTCTGTTCTCCCTGTATCTGGCAGACATTGTGTATCAAAAGAATCTAATGATTTGAATGAACAAGGTGGTATCGATATGATGTACAAAATTGCCAAATGGTTCTAAAAAAATAAGCTGTATATAAACTCAGCAAAAACTGAATTTCTTATCTTCCATAAAGACAAAAACAAATTGAAAATATCAACCTGACCTTAAACAACACTAATGTGAATTGTAATACCACTGTTAAGTTCTTAGGTCTCACTATAAATGATAAACTAGACTGGGAAACCCACATATCTACAGTAATAAAAAATATTAACACCAAAATATTCCAGATACGCTGTATGTATAATGTCTTGACAACCCCGGTAATGAAAAACTTCTATTTTGCAGAAATTCAATCGAGACTGGCATATGGAATTATAGTCTGGGGACAATCACCTCTTTATTACACAGAAAAAGTGCATTCGTGCTATGTTTCGTAAACCTCAAACAGAATCTAGTAGACCTCTCTTTAAAAAGCTACAAGTATTACCCCTCATTTCTCTGTACATATTGGAAACGGCCTGTTACATTTACAAGCGTAAAAATACTTTACTCTGCCGTAATGACATTCACAGTCATTCCACCAGGAATCAGCATCTGCTGAATACTCCTCTAAACAACTTAAACCTAGCGCAAAACGGACCTCTAAGTATCGGAATTCGAATTTTCAATAAAATTCCCCAAAACATTAGAGATGAACCTACCTATTTCAGATTCAAGAAGTCACTGAAAAAAGTACTAATGGAGGGTGCATTCTATACTTTGGAAGAATTCTTTAATGTAATGTAATTTAATGTTAGTGTATTCTGTCGTACTCTATGTGAAATTGTTTTTTTATCATATTTAAATTGTAGTGTGCTTGTGTGCACTTGTACTCATTCTTATATTTAATTTTTTACTCTGTAATTTTGTATTGTCTCTATACTCCAACTTCTTGACATGTCTTATACCACTTGTGTCTTCAGATGAATAAACTTGAATTGAAAATCTCGTATCAGATATCCGCAAGAAAAAGAGCTGAAGAGAGAAAAACGATTGATAATATTCTGCTCCGTGGAGCAAACGAACGAACAAGTATTAAATGTCATATGTCACAATTCAGATGGAACGGAAAATTGAGGTTTCATGGTGCACAATTCATTCAACGATACCAAATATTCTAATTTTGATTAACGTGACGTCACGAAACAACTTTTTTCCGGATTATGGAAAAATTACCTACCAGAAAATTGAAAAAAAAAAACCCAGTGATATTAGCACATATACTTTATAATAACGGTGTTCCCTCATGGTTCATGAGAAGGGTCATTGTTTACATGATCATATGTTAAAATGAATATATTATCATGAAATTCAAGCATAATTTCCTGCAGTAGCACATATCTAAATACCTTACAGGTTGTTATACAAATCCTTTGGATAATTTTGATATTGGATTCCTGTTCAAAAATGTTAATGATTTTGGGAGATGAAAGTGGTTCAAAAGAGTTCACCCGAAAGTGATGAGGGTACTGAAAGTTGTTTCATCAATTATAACTCTATTCAGTGATCCACTGTGAATTAAAAAGGAAATTGTTGAGAAATTAATGTGAGTAAGAATTTTCTTTTAATATTTTCTGACGGAAATCACGAAAATAATCGGAGGCCGTCCTTGTGCTGTTTAAAATATTCGTCGGCCAGCCGTTGGGAGTTTCGATGATGTCATGCTCCAGATGTTCGATAACCGCCATTGGAAAATTCGAGAAACGGCCGTTACCGATGATGTCATGCTCCAGATGCTCGATAACAGCCATTGGAAGATTGTTTGATTAGACAAACGACCGTTACCGATGATGTCATGCTCTAGATGTTTCGGTCGTCCTATATAAGCAGGTTATACGTGCGAGTCAGTCAGTTAGTTAGTCTTGTGAATATTGATGTACAAAGAAACAAAGTAGTTCAAAGTGAAGTACGTTTGAGATCTAAATAAATAATATATTGTCAGTATTATGTTTCCAAGTGGAATAAACGGATTGAATTTATCGGATTATTTTTGAACCCCAGTTTCGTAACAGTTGATGTCGGAAGTGAGGATTTTTAGTGAATATTTTGAACAATTAATGGTGACTACGAGAAATGCACTCTACGACGATATGAAGGGCTATTAAGGAAATGATCAAGCGGCGGGAGGAACGTCGACTGAAAGAAAGACAAGAGGATGAATAAGAGGAACGACGAGAAGAGACAAGCAAGAGGAAGAGGAGAGGCGGTGGATAGAAAGACAGGAGGAGAAAAGGGAAAAAAGAAAAAGGAAAAAGAAGGAAAGAAATAAAAGAAGTTAATGTGATACTGGAAGAAGCAAAGAAAGAAGTTTTGGTGGCACGAGAAGAAGCAAAGAAAGAAGTGTGGGCGGTGTGAGTACTAGTAAAAAAAAATGCTTCACTGAAGATCCAAAGCCACCGACTTTTGATGGGCAGTCGCCATGGTCCTTGTACCGTAAGCAGTTTAAAGCTGCAGCAATAGTCAATTGATGGGATGATAAAGGAAAGGCGACGGCACTTATAGTGGCTTTGAGGGGACCTGCTTCGGAAATTTTACAGACCATCCCAGAAGACCCAAACCGCAAGTATGAAGATCTTATTGCTGCGGCAACCAACATCGAGAGCAACTAAATCGGGCACAGTTGAAAACACGTATGCAGAAATCTGGTGAAAGTCTACAGGAGTCAGAAGCAGACGTCCAGAGACTTATTCAGCCTACCTATCCAGAGGATTTCAAGGAACAATTGGCGGTGCAGGTGTTTATTGATGGACTGCGGTATATCGAAATACAAAGGACCCCTAACAAGCTTCAAGAAATGCAGTGAAATGCTAGTTCGTTCCTTGGAAGTGGAATCGGCTTTCAACACCTCAAGGCCAAAAGTGAGAGTTGTATCGATCGAAGAGCCACCTCAGCCAGATACACAAAGTGACGGCATAAAGCAGATGTTTACTAAAATACTAGAAAAATTGGAGCTCAGGAATAGCAGCGCTACTAACCAATCAAGAGGAAACTGCTTCAGATGTGGTAGGAGCGGACATTTCAGGGTACCACCACGATCGTCATCACCTGCCAGGACACCACCACGTTCTTACTCGCCTGCGAGGACAGGGCCATCTAGAGAGTCCTCGGATAGATACCAGCAAAACTAAAATTGGCCAGCATATTGGGGTGCAAGCTGGCTAGCAATAACGGAGCCCCCAGGGTCATTTACGTCAACAGGATAAGAAGAACCACCGATAGTTTGACCATCAGAGGAAAGGTGAACCAAAGAGCCGTCATATGCACTATAGACACTGATGCCTCACTTTCCCTAGTCCACACCGGTATCCTAGAACCAGTCAGCGTAAGACCAATTTCGTCCTACGAATGGTCACTGGAGGGAATGCACCGGATACGAGGGGAAGCGGACATCACATTAACCCTCGGAAGACTACGAAAGGAAGAATAAGCCCGAAGTAGGAGATTCCTGGGCCTATGTACCTATTACCGGCGTTTTGTGGAAGGATTTGCAGACATCGCAGCTCCCCTACATAAGTTGACAGGAGATCGAGCCAACTCCCATTGGTCTATCAAATGTGATAAAGCGTTCCGCAAGTTGAAGGCAGCGCTTTGTTCAAGTCCAATCTTGGCATACCCACAGCAAAAATGCATCTTCATACTGGACACCATTGCGAGTATTCCGGACTTGGTGCTGTGTTATCACAGGTGCAAGATGTTCAGGAAAGAGTCATAGAATACAATAGCAGGGTGATGTCCAAGTCTGAAAGGAATTACTGAGTCACCAGGAAGGGCAGTAGATCATTTCCACAAATACCTAAATGGAAGGGAATTTCTCATTAGGGCCGATCATGCGGCCCTGTAATGGCTACTGGAGATGAAAAATCCAAAAGGACAGGATAGAAAAGCTGAACCAGTACATCAAAATCAAACATCGCCCAGGACGACTACATAGTAATGCGGATTCCTTATCTAGAAGACCGCGACCAGAAGCATGTAAGCACTGCCACGAAGGAGTCACAGATATTAGACGCACGAGACTGTTAACTGAATATTAATGGACCACCGCACACATGAGCAGGACCAGGAAACCGATACAAATATTGGGGACTTTCTACATTGGAAAGAGGACGGATCCGGCAGATATTTCGGACAGAGACCATTTTCAAGGCAATATGGGCACAATGGGATTCCTTGGTTGTGGAAAATGGATTACTTATGGGAATCAGCTGATGGGGAGGTCATCAATTTTCTAATGGGTTCTGCCCAGGAAAAGGATGAGTGAAGCCTTGAAGGAAATTCACGAAGGAAAATCAGGAGGACATCTGGCAGTCAACAAGACCTTGGTTTTACTGGGTTCAATGTCGAGACGATGTAGAAAGCTGGTGCAGAAGATGACCAAGTGCAGCGCCACCGAAGGTCCTAAGACACGGTCCAGGGGTGAAATGAAGAAATACAACGTAGGCGCACCATTCGAACGGATTGCCATTGATGTAGCTGGACCCTTGCCTGTGACGGACGATGGCAAAAATACATCCTCGTTGTCATGGACTATTTCAGCAAATGGTTGGAAGCTTATTCCATTCCAGACCAGGAAGCATCCACAATAGCCAGGTCATTGGTGGACATGTTCTCAAGATTCGGAGTACCAAGCTTACTCCAGCTAGCATTAGTTTTGGAAGGGAACTTCGATTGCCCTGTGACTTGGTGTTCGGATCACCAGGCACCCAAGAGGTAGAAGTACACACCTATGCAGATAAACTGAGGGACAACCTGCTGAAAATCCACGAAACAGCTCGAAAGAGGTACTGGCCATTGACAGGATAAAATCTCGTTACGATTTGAAAGCTAATTCAGGAGGATTCAAAGAAGGTGACCAGGTTTGGCTGTACAACCCACGGCGAAAGAAAAGGTGTATCCCCCAAACTAACACTGTTTTGGGAAGGACCGTACGAGGTAAAGAAGCGGATCAACGACGTGGTTTACAGAATTCAGCGCAGCCCTAGGACTGGCAATAACTCTTGATGAGAAGCTAAGCTGGTCTCACCATATTGACACATTAGGAAAAAAACTGGCTAGTACAATCTTCATGTTACGCCAACTGAAACCCATCAGTAATACATTTACGTTGAAAACGGTATACTTTGCGTTGTTTCCTTTGGGGCAACTCAAGCGTAGCTACCAAAATTTTCAAACAGCAAAAAAAAGCTATAAGAATTCTGAATAATAGCCAATGTGGGTTACAGAGAGCACTGCCAGCCATGGTTTATCAAACTAGGCATCATGCCGCTGCCCTCCTTGTTCATATACAGTGTACTGCAGGAAGTACACAAACAAATTGATTATATCACCACCCAGGGTGACATTCATCATTACAACACAAGAAATCCAGCATTTATCAGAAACCCTATCTATTGTCTAGATCGATCAAAAGAAACCCTGAATTATAAATATATATAACACCCTACCGAATGAAATCAAAAGTATCAGTTTCTATAGCTTTTAAAAAACAATCAAAACATATATTTTGACAAAGTTTTTATTCATTAGAAGAGTTCTTGGGGGCTGATCATAGTGATATATGGCATAGGTATGTGACTTGCTCTCTCCCTTGGTTAAAATCGAAGAGATTTCTTTATTCAAATTTAATCAGGCTTAATTAACTGTTTTGTTGTGAATGTTATATGCTACGTACACTATACCTCTAGTTTAACGACTATCATTTCAAATATTTTAACATGTTTTATGTATGTAAAAGTTTATTATATTTTATATTTACTCTATATGTGCTGCGCTGACATGCTACAAATGTACTAATGTATATAAAGTAGTCAAATAAACATTTCTATTCTAAGATGAAGGTTGTTCACCTCGAAAGATTGAAACCCTATCATGTTGAAGCAGTGATTTTGATGGTAATTGTTGTAAGGAATATTACATTGGCAATCTTCTAATGAGGAGGTCAGTGCCATGCTAGTTTATTATAAAAATAATTTCCTAATAAAGTAAAAGTGTGTCCCAATTAATATTTTGCATTTGTTGAAGAGGATATTACCTGAAATTTATTCCGATTGAGATTAAGTTTCGAGGAGAGGCAGATATTACTGTTTCTTTTGATGTTTTGAGATCACAGTATTAGATTATGATTACCTTCTGAACAAAGGTCGTTTTTATAGAAGATATATAGTTCTTGGAAACACAATGTCTTATGGGTGTTACACATTGGAATCTGTTTTCAAGTATTGACTTATGGAAGAAAGGTATGTACCTCTCATTCCATAATAATCTAGTTTCACAATGAGGATATCAATCAACGCATACAATCGAAGGCATTGGAAAGATCACAAAGCGTCAAGGTTGTATGTTTTCCTGATTCAGGGTCTCCCAAAACTTTAAATTATGCAATGATTGTAGATAGTTTTTTTGGAAAACCAAACTGTGAATAATTGACGAAATTTTATTATTTTCAAAGTATCTCTCCTTTTTCCAGTTTCTCCTTTGTAATATATATTGAACAAAGAGAGAGGCAAGGCCATTTCCCCATCTAGATTATTGATGAAGTTATCTATACAATTGTTTGAAACATAATTGATGAAAGAATTCTTTGTATACAATGCAGTTTACTTTGTTAATCACATTAAAAATTTATGTCTCTGAAAATATTGATTTTATCATAAAAAGTGAAAATCTCTTGAGTAGACATTTTGCTCGCCCGCCTAGTTCCAAGTCAAAGTGTCTACATCCAATATTTTCGTTTGATCCCTCTCCTTCACCCCAAAAATGGTTTTTCCTTTGCATTCCTTTTACAAAAAAATACATTACTTTATATTATATTTCACAGGAAATTTTATATTTTGTTTGCTACCTCCAAAAAACATTCTTATATTTTATTTTTTTTGGCTTTGACATTTCATCATTCGGTCAGACACAAGTGAAGATTTATATAGTCTAAGATTGTTTATTCTTATGTTGTCTCTTTTCCTTGTGTAGTGATTATGTATGTTACTTTGGGTTTTGAACTGGCTAATATTTTCACGCATATAGACAACGCATTCATATAATTCATGTATGTACCTTGATGGGATGGTCAGGATCTTAAGATCAATAATTTTTTGTCTGACATGGAGCACGAAACCCCAAGTTAGAAAGTACATGCACTGTTCTACTCTGAATGCCAAATACTCTGGACGCATGAGAGGGGTGGCCCCAAACTTTTATTGCGTTAGTACAAACTGGCTGAATGAGAGCATGGAAAGTCATTACACAGACTATTTGGTCTACCACTTATCTAAGGTTTTTTTAAAGGTAAATACTTATACTAACTTTACTTACTTTATAATTTACATGACATTCAAACTTTTATATGGGGTCTAGATAGATTCCCAAAAATTGTATAACATTCTGGTATGTGGAAAAAATCGTTGATTCAGTTTTGCTCGCATTCAGATTCAATCGTTCTGAACTGAACCAGTCTGATGCGTTGACGTCGTCGGCTTAAAGTACTAGGGAACTATGAGCTAGAGCATATTTAATATCATTTATGTAAATCAGGAACATTAGCGGTCCCAGAATTGAACCTTGGGGCACTCCATGTCTGTGATTCTTTCTTCTGAAAGAATGCCCCCATAAAATGTAACTTGTCTTCTAGTTTCTAAGTAACTTGAGACCAGATTCAGACTGATACCATCAAGGCAATACGATTTAAGTTTTTTCAATAGGATTGCATGTGATACACAGTCGAATGCCTTTGACACAGAAAGTAGATCCCACAACTTGATTATTTTCAAAACCGGCTATTATGGTTTCGCATAAATCATTGACTACCAATGCAATTGATTTGACAGTTCTGAATATTCAATATGCCGTTTTCCTCAGTGAATTCCTGTAAGTGATTCTTCAATAGTAACTCCAATATCTTAGAACTATGGGTCTATAATTCCGAGTGTCCATTTTTTGCCTTTTTTGAAGACTGGTATATTAGCAAGCTAAATTTAGTTGGATATACTCTATTCTGATGCATTCATTATAGAGTTTGGTAAGAGGTATTATTAATACATATTTCAGCTCCTTGATTGATATTATGTTTATTTCGTATATATCTTGATATGTTTTGGTTTCAATTTTTGTATTGCATCTCTAACCTCTACAAATGTAACCTCCCTAAACGAAAATGTACAATTGGGGTTTGGAGACGATGCTCTATTTAAATATTGTTCATATGTATTTGTGGTTCTTCCAAGCCACCCAAAATGTTGTTGACCACTTAGAAAAAAAAACTTGAATTCATTAGGAGTAATATCTATTACTTCTCTATCTGCTTTTCTAGTCCTTTTTGTGTTAATTACTTTCCAGGAGGCTCTTGCAATATTGTCCGATTATTCAATAATTCAGTATTTGCACAACGTTTTGCCCTATCAATAGCTTGCCTGTACTTGTATCTGTGCTTTTTGATCTTAGTGCGAGTTCATCACACTTAAAAGTAGCATATTTAAGTAACTGAGTCGTTTCATCTCATCCCTCATTTTTCTAATCATCACTTGATTGTATTAGAATGATTCTTTCGGAATTTGTTTTGTTTATTTCCGGAAATGATATTTTCATATATTCAAGCAGTGTTCCATAGTATATGTCCCATTTATCGTTAATATCGTTAGCTGTGGCTATGAAGTCATAATTGTGATTTAAAAAAAATCATACATCATCAGTTTTTCCCATGGAGGTCTCAATGTGAATCTTTTATTTACTGCTTTAAATTCCAGTAGGTGAGATATATTGATTTTTATATCGATAGCCCTATGATTATTGAGGAGTCATATACGCTAGTTTCAGTGTTCAGCTGATCATGGAAATTCATGAAAATATTGTTAATACAATTATTCAATCTTGTTGGCTCAGATATCACTGAATTCATAGGATCTTATGATGTCCAGTCCAAGTATTTGAATTTCCTGGTATTATTTTGATCAAAAGTCTTCATTTATAATAATTTGTTTTTTAGAGTGAAATATTTTTTCTAATAGCAATACCATAACGTCCAGAAATATTTCAAAATCTCCATTTGGCGGCATGTATATGCAAATAAAAATAAATTTTGATGAATCAACAGCTGATATCTCACAATGCATTTTACAACTCAGAGCTACTAAGTCACCCCTATTTTCAAATCTTGTATTTTCTCTACACAAAATAAGTGTGAGTGTATCTGCTTCTTGCATATGAGGATGATACTACAAAGTTTTCTAACCGAATACGTGAATTTTATCATTGGTTAAAAATTGTTCCCTCAAACAAAGAACATACACAAAGCTGAGACGTTTTGGAAACACTCCAACTTCTCCTACCTTATTTCTTAATGATTGTATATTCAAATGGAAAACGCTGAAAATTAATCAGTCAAAAAATGCTTTATTGTCGAAGATTTAAAATCTCGTGGACATAGCGTTATAAAATAATAGAAGACCTAGATGAAAATATAGAATATACCATTAGAATGAGAGCAGTCTATACTATATGGATACATAGATAAGTGACTACTCAAGGTATACAGGGTGATTCAAAAGTACTTTGACAAACTTCAGGAGGTGATTCCTCACAATATTCTAATATGAATTGTCCAAATAAATATATGTCCGGAAACGCTTCGTTTCCAAGATACAGGGTGTTAAAGTTTTATTTTTATTTTCGAAATACTGTCCTTAATTAAACGAAAATTGGTATTGAGAGGTTTTTTGAGGTGTCGAATTCGAACCTGATGTTATTATTGCTCTTACTCGTAGGGGGCGCCACCACGTCTTTTTCTTTTTTGAAGATTCATAACTTTTTTTAGCGTACTTCTAGCACATTTTTCAGTAAAAAAATCAATTCCTCTATATATTTAGTAAAAAAGCTACCCTTGTTACAAGTCGCTATAAGCAACCGTTTTCTAGATATTTGGACTTGAAAATTTCAAGTCGATTATTTGATAATGATGCGTGTTGAAGTTATTACCATTATTTTGCATTTTTCAAAAGAATGCTTAAGAAATGAATTTGACGTTTAAGTAAGTAGTTTTTTTTTTTTGTAGGGGTCGCAACAAGATTGTTCAGTTCAGTATTGTTCTCACCATGCCATACTGTTGTGGTATTATCTGCAAATAGAATGAATTTTCCTTAGATTTTAACTGAGGCTGGATCGTTGGTATATAAGAGGAACAGGAGTGGGCCCAGCACCGAGCCTTGGGGGTCCCCACATGACATGACTTAAGACTCGGACATCTCACCATGTAGTGATATCAGTATGAGTGGAGCAATATCAGTGAAACAACGCAGTCAAAGGCTTTTGTAAGATCACAAATACAACAACAACTGACTCACCCTCGTTGATTCTTATGTATATGTTCTCCAGTAGAGCAAACATAGCGTCACCCCTAAAAGTCCAACCTCACCTACACATGGTTTGGGGTGAACTGGCCGCGGCGGCACAGCAAATGGCACGGTACTACTTGCAGTAGCTAGGAGGAAACTCGAAGTGGCCCTTAATCGGAAACCATGGTTATGACATGGCGAAACAAAAGCTCTGGGAGGAACAAGTGTATTGTGTAGATCAACTAAGATCTGTATTCCTATCAGCTAAGATACAATGGGCCAAAAGGCTCAAGGGTCATCGGACGCCATTGCCAGACGAGCCTTCGGTGTGGAGGTTTTAGTGGGTAAATCTGACTCAAGGACTTTCACACTACCGCAAGGTGTCCATAAAGGATTTCCTCCACCTTAAAAAAAAGAGCGCCATAAGTGTTTTTTGCTTCTTGGAAACCAAATTGACTCGATTAAGTATGTTATTCTTGTTCAAGAATGAGAGGATCCTTTTCATTACCTGTTGTTCAATTAATTTAGAAATAGTAGGTATGATATAACAATAAGAATCCCCTCCTTTGTGGACATG
Organism: Gonioctena quinquepunctata; assembly: GCA_018342105.1. NCBI lineage: Eukaryota > Metazoa > Arthropoda > Insecta > Coleoptera > Chrysomelidae > Gonioctena > Gonioctena quinquepunctata. Next base: position 189,181 of record JAFIRS010002102.1, on the reverse strand, counting down.
ATTAATATAGCTTTCTTCATACATTCTGGAAAAGTTCCATTCGCAAAAAATTTGCTAATGACCTCAGCTAGCACACTCATAGCTTCCTCTAGAAGATGAAGCAGAACCTTGGCAGAAATGTCATCTCAACCGGATGAATGTTTGGTTTTTCATATTTCTCAGTTTTCCCTTAACTTCCTCAGAGTTAGTGGGAGAAAGAAAGTGTATTTAATCATATGTCCTTACTGGATCAAATTGTGAAGTTATTTTTGAGGACGTTTTCTGCTATAAAGCAATAGTAGTTGGTAATCTCATGGCTAGAGAGATAATTTCTTAAAGATGATGTACTATTATTGCCTCGCAAATCATTTAAAATTTTCCAACGCTCTTTGCATTTATTCGTAAAATTTGCCATTCTCCTATCAAAGTAATATTTTTTGGCTGCCCTCACCACCATTCTGTATATGCTTCTATTCTTATTGAAGTATGACAAAAGTATACGGTATCAGAGGTACATTTTCTTATGTAATGTAGAGATCTTAGGTTTTTACCAGAATATAGAGATACCTTTGGTTATCCACTGCTTTTGAGGTTTATTCCTTATTAGTGACGACTTCACACATTAGGCAATTAGTATTAGTACATATGTAATCTATGGTAGTAAAACTTGGAAAATCGCGTGGGAGTTTTAACGTGCATAGTAAGGTTGAAAGATTTCAGCAAGTTATCAACTAATTAAAATCACCTGCTAACACAATTTTCGAATCGGAGGAGAACTGGGAGAGAATGTGTTCCAGCATCTCAAGAAAAACATTTTCTTACATTGGGGGGGGGGTATAGAACTATTACATGTTATATTTTTTACAATAAATAATCAAAAACTCGAATTCTTTCTCAACAGTTAAGGAATTAAGTCTAGCAAAAGTTGTGAAGTTAACATTTCTGAGAAGGGATTCTTTAGCTAAGATCATAGTACCCCATGTGTAAAATATTTCCTACAAAATTTAGCAAGAACCACATATTCTGGAATGAATAATGGTTTCCTTTCGTCCATGCAATCAATGCTCTGTAATCAATAATATATCCGGGAGGTAAATATACAAATCACCGCTTTTAAAATGTACTGAATGAATATTCAAAAGTAATAATGAAAGTAATTTGTCAAATTCAGTTATAAAAAATGTTTAGCTCTATCGCCGGAGAATCATCAATCAATACAGACTTAATAGGAAAATTTGATTCTGAGTTTGTTACTTCATCATTTCCTTTACTACCGTTAGACCAAATTGGCCCCTCTTTGCTAGACTGATTCCTCTTCTATTCATGATTTGTAAAGTGCAAATCTTTATTAAATAGGATATCCTTATATACAATAGAAACACAATATTACAAAGAAGAAAGTCCCACACACACAGTACCAAGCATATTGATTATAATTTAAACTATAAAGATAAATTAACTAGTCTATGTTTCGTAAACAAAAAAATACAAAATTGAAAAACGTATTGATTAACTCTCCAGATATTGTATTAAACCAGTTTTAAATCTTTTTACAGAATTTGCTTCCTTCATGGCGTTTGGTAAATTTTGAATTTCCTTAATCCCTTGAAAAATAAATTTTTGATTCCACCGCCAGTATTAGTTCTATATAAATGAAAGTCAGAATTTGATCTTGTCTCGTATCCATGAATTATTTGGTTATTTAATACAATAAATTCATCAAAATAAGTTGTTTGGTTATTTTGAATATGAATACCATTAGAAAAATCGAATTTAAACGGTTTTCTTCACATAAAGGATTCAATATAAAATTGAACCAGAGAAAGGTAGATCTCAGGTGAAAAACAACTACTTTCCTGGCAAATACCACGCAGAACGTTGAATGATATTCACCTGAAAATCCATGCATACTTCCATAAAATATCAATGGACATTGAATGCAAATGTTTCTTTCTGATAAGCTCGATTATGTTTAATTTAAGTCGTGTTCACCTAACAATCCGCATACCGGTTTCAGGCTTCTTGGCCCTCATCAGTACGGAGTAGTCAACCAGCCAAAAGTCCAAAGAACTCTGGCTGAAGTGAGACACAACGTAAACAAACCATCATCGATCTTGTAACACCTATAGGTACGCCGGAAAAGATAAACTTTAACTGGCGGTACCTAGTGACAGAAAGAAACACTCCGAAAATCTCCCACCTCGATAGGTTTCTAATAAAAGATTCCTTCTCAGTAGGAGTGGCAAGCCCGTCTAGCATATAGTGAGAGATAAGTGCCATGTGAAGTGGAATGAATAGAAAATCATTTAAACGGTTTCTTCAATAAAGGATTCAATATAAGTTGAACCAGAAAGGTAGATCTCAGGTGAAAACAACTACTTTCCTGGCAGAACGTTGAATGATATTCACTGAAAATCCATGCATACTTCCATAAATATCAATGGAATTGATCAAATTTTTCGATAGCTCGATTATGTTTATTTAAGTAGGTTCCAACAATCCGCATACGGTTTGGCTTGGCAGTAGATAGTCAACCAGCCAAAGTCAGAACTCTGGCTGAAGGGACACAACGTAACAAACTATCATCGATCTTGTACACCTTGGTACGCCGAAAGATAACTTTAACTGGCGGTACCTAGTGACAGAAAGAAACACTCCGAAAATCTCCCACCTCGATAGGTTTCTAATAAAAGATTCCTTCTCAGTAGGAGTGGCAAGCCCGTCTAGCATATAGTGAGAGATAAGTGCCATGTGAAGTGGAATGAATAGAAAAATCGAATTTAAACGGTTAGGTTAGGTTAGGTGAACACGACTTAAATTAAACATAATCGAGCTTATCAGAAAGAAACATTTGCATTCAATGTCCATTGATATTTTATGGAAGTATGCATGGATTTTCAGGTGAATATCATTCAACGTTCTGCGTGGTATTTGCCAGGAAAGTAGTTGTTTTTCACCTGAGATCTACCTTCTCTGGTTCAATTTTATATTGAATCCTTTATGTGAAGAAAAACCGTTTAAATTCGATTTTCTATTCATTCCACTTCACATGGCACTTATCTCTCACTATATGCTAGACGGGCTTGCCAATCCTACTGAGAAGGAATCTTTATTAGAAACCTATCGAGGTGAGATTTCGAGTGTTTCTTTCTGTCACTAGGTACCCCAGTTAAAGTTTATCTTTCCGCATCATAGGTGTTACAAGATCGATGATGGTTTGTTTACGTTGTGTCTCACTTCAGCCAGAGTTCTTGGACTTTGGCTGGTTGACTACTCCGTACTGATGAGGCCAAGAAGCCTGAAACCGTATGCGGATTGTTAGGTGAACACATTAAATTAAACATAATCGAGCTTATCAGAAAGAAACATTTGCATTCAATGTCATTGATATTTTATGGAAGTATGCATGGATTTTCAGGTGAATATCATTCAACGTTCTGCGTGGTATTTGCCAGGAAAGTAGTTGTTTTTCACCTGAGATCTACCTTTCTCTGGTTCAATTTTATATTGAATCCTTTATGTGAAGAAAACCGTTTAAATTCGATTTTTCTATTCATTCCACTTCACATGGCACTTATCTCTCATGAATACCATTGTTAAAAAGGATAATCGATTCAAAATCAATAGACACTGTAGCATATTCAACATTTGACGAATGTAAGTATGTCGACTACATCTCAATATTTTGAAGTTTTTATTTAATAAATACATTATAGTTGGACAATATTCAAAATGGGTTTTAATTATACAATTATATACTAATATTCTGGAGTTAACTGTCAAGTTGTTTGAAATTCTAGAGAAAAAATATATTTTTTAAATTTTTTGTATCACATATTCGGAATGGCTATTCAAACTCAAAGTGTTATCTACAATAACTCCTAAATATTTTATTTCAGAAACATATTCTAATGCAGTGCAAATTTTATTTTATTGTAGTTAATAGAGTTTAGTTTGCATTCAGTTGTTGTTACCATAGCTTTTGTTTTATTTGGAACATTTCCAGATCAACTGAAGATAAGCACTGCCGTTCCTGTACCAAAGGATAATAATACATTTGAAGCAAGCGAGTTCTGACCAATAAATGTGTTATCAACTTTGGAAAAGGTACTAGAACTGGCATTATACGAGCAATTAGTCTCTTATTTTGATCATAATAAATTATTCTTAGGTCAACAATCTGGGTTTCAAAAGAATCACTCATGTCAATCAGCTATCCAATATACTTTCTCTAAATGGAATAACTAATAAAAAAACTTTTTAAAGACAAGATTTTATTTAAGCCATGTACTAAAACGTATAAATTAAATTTAAGTCATTGCTGACAATGATTTAATTATTTTTTGTTGAATTATTTGGTTTCAAAAAGCTTGTCGTGCGAAGTGTTCATAAAAGTAGGTACCAGTTAATTTGATTGGGCAGTGATTAGTTGGTAAGTAAGAACTTGTCGAAGTATTTGATTTTTACAAAAGTATTCATGAAAGTAGATACCAATTAATTTCATTGGACAATGAATGGTTGGTAAGTAACAACTTGTCGAAGTATTAATTTATTACAATTCGCGCAACAAGCTTTTTGAAACCAAATAATTCAACAAAAAATAATTAAATCATTGTCAGTGATGACTTAAATTTATTTTATACGTTTTAGTACACGGCTTAAATAAAAGCTTGTCTTTATAAAGTTTTTTTATTAGATAGTTTATTTTTTGCTTTTTAGTTAGTTCGCCTTAATCTATTCATTTCTAATAGAGCATCGTTATTACAAGTTATAATAATATAATAATAAAAAAATCGTTTATTTCAAGTAAAAAATTATTTCAGTAAGTACTTAAGAAGCACAATAAATTTGAAAATTTGTGCGTGCTTCTATTCAAATAATATTTAATTTTTATATTATATTATGTTTATATTATATTATATTATGTATCTAAACATATCAAGTTCATAAGTAAAAGGAATTTTGTGTTGAAACAAAATGGTCAGTAACAAATGTGGTTAAGTAAGACAATTACAGGAATATATGGTTATAGTTAGTGCTTAAAATCCATGGTTTTATATTTCTTTTTATCTTTGCAAATTTTACTGCTTTAGCTTCCTGATTTTACTGCTTTAGCTTCCTGTAAGTTTTGAGCTGAAAGAAATGATGATCTCCGACCCCAAAAACTCCTACATACCAATTTTGAATAGAATCTGACTATAATCACAAAACTCGTCCGTCATCCTGAAGTCTCCATCTTAAATAGATTCATAATCTCCGAACCTGAAAACCCCCACATACCAATTTTGAATCGATTCGGACCATAATCACAAAACTCGTCCGCCATTTTGGAGCCGCCATCTTGAATTAATGAATTTTTAGAAAAATTACATAATATCCGACCCCGAAAACCCCGACATACCAATTTTGAATTGAATCGGACTATAATCACAAAACTCGTCCGCCATCCTAAATTTATGAATTTTGACAAAAAATTCATAATCTCCGACCCCGAAAACCCCTCATACCAATTTTGAATCGAATCGGACCATAATCACAAAACTCGTCCGCCATCCTCCATCTTGAATTAATGAATTTTTAGAAAAATTACATAATCTCCGACCCCGAAAACCCCGACATACTAATTTTGAATCAAATCGGACCATAATTACAAATCTCCTCCGCCATCTTGGAGCCGCTATTTTGTTTTATTCTCTATCAAAAACTCTATAATGCATTATCACCGGAATTATGAACATCTGCCAAATTTCATATCAATCAGACCTTCTAGTCGTCAAAATTCACTTGCGAGATTTGACCCTAACAAACTAATAAGTGAAACTAAATAAAAGCTTGTAAAAATGCATATGATGACAACAAATATACAGTTGCGATTTTTTTACACTTCAAGCGAGCATTTAAAACAGTAGACAGGAAAATTTTGGTAGAAAAATTAAATTGTTATGGAATAACTGGCTCTGCTATGGAATGGTTATCTGAGTGAATGAAAAGAACAATAATTTCTAATGAGATAGACATCAATATTGGTGTCCCTCAGGGAATGTATTAGGACCACTGTTATTTATAATATACTAGAATGATATTTACTATGTTCCTGGTGCACATAAATTGAATTGGTTTGTAGATGATACATTGCTTTATACTTCAGATATCAACCTGAACAATGAATGCTGGAGAAACCGTAGCGGCGGTATTTTGCGACTTCTCCAAGGCGTTTGATTGTGTCAGCCATGAGATATTACTGCAAAAACTACAATTTTACGGTTTCCGAAATTCCTCATTAGACTGGTTCCGCACGTATTTGTCAGAAAGGAGTCAAGTAGTAAAAATACAGGAAAACTACTCTAACAGTGGCAAAGTCGCAATGGGCGTTCCACAAGGGTCGGTTCTAGGTCCTATTCTATTTTTATTGTATCTAAATGACCTAGCCATTCGCATCCAAGGAAAATTCACTTTCTTTGCGGATGACACCACCATTCTATGGCATAGCAAAGACATAAATTACTTGAAAGAATCAATTGCTCTCGATCTAGAAAAAATTAAGCAATGGTGTGACTCCAATCGACTGTTTCAATTTAAAAAAAACAAATCTAGTCACCTTTAAGTTTGACTTTGATAATTTGTACTTAGATAACCAGATTATAACAAATAAGCCACAAACTAAGTTTCTAGGTCTAATTATAGACAACAAGCTAAAATTTGATGAGCATGTAACGACCTTGAGCAAGAAGTTAGCCTCTAGCTGCTTTGCAATGAAAATTGTTTCAAGAGAATTAAACGTAGCCTCGGCTAGGATGGTCTACTTTTCCTAGTTGAGTCACATTTGAGGTATGGCATTGCCTTCTGGGGTTTATGCAATAACCAGCTGTTTCAATGTGTTTTTATTCTACAAAAAAGAGCAATCCGATACCTGTGTAAAGCTCAATATCACGATCACTGCAAACCACTTTTTATTAGCCATCAAATATTATCACTCGTTTGTTTATTTATTTTGGAAACTGTATGCCTCATCCACACAAAATATGGTTCAACACCTACTGAAACACGAAAACATAAAACAAGAAATGAAGGTTGTGTTCCCTTACCCTTACCTAAATCTAGTCTGACAAAAAACTCCATCATGTATGAAAGCAAAAAATATATAATCATCTGCCAGCCAGTTATAGAAACATAACTTCTCTGAAGAACTTTCGAAAGACTGTAAAAAAGGCTCTATTGCAGAAAGCTTATTATAACCTGCAGGAATATTATGATGATATACTATAGTTCCTTATGGGAATTGATTTGATACTGGATATTTATATTATTGAATTTTTTATTTTTTATCTCATATGTTTTGATTTATTATGCAAGACTATTGTTAAATCTTAAGGGTGGTAATTGTTAGTTAGTTAGTTACCCTTTTGTTAATGACATCTTATTTTATAATGTGTTGTTTCAATAGTCCTTCTTTTTTAAAGTAGATTGACAATATGTTTTTTATTTATATATGTAATATTTATCTTTTATGTTCGTACATTTTATCCACTTGACATTCATTTATTTTATTGTATTTTTTATCTCATATGTTTTGATTTATTATACAAGACTACTGTTAAATCTTAAGGGTGGTAATTGTTAGTTACCCTTTTGTTAATGACATCGTATTTTATAATGTGTTGTTTCAATAGTCCTACTTTTTTAAAGGAGATTGACAATATGTTTTTTATTCATATATGTAATATTTATCTTTTATGTTGTACATTTTATCCATTTGACATTCACGTATCTAATTATCTATACATTTCTTATTTTTTTTCTATTTTCATGCTTTGTCAATAAGAATCAACTCTTCAGACAATAAAGTATATATTGATTGATTGATTGATTGTAGATAATCTCAAAAGTTATATGAAAAATATTTACCAAAGAATAAATTGAATGCAAATAAAACAAAAGCTATGGTAACAACAACTGAATTCAAATAAACTCTATTAACTACAATAAAATAAAATTTGCACTGCATTAGAATTTAAATATGTTTAAAATTAAATATGTAGCAAAAAATTAAAAAAAAAAAAAAACTCAAAAATTTTAAAAACTTGACAGTTAACTCCAGAATATTAGTACATAATTGTATAATTAAAACCCATTTTGAATATTGTCCAACTATAATGTATTTATTAAATAAAAACAGACTTTCTCACCTCCAAAAACTTCAAAATCTTGAGATGTAGTCACACTTCCATTTCCTCTTCCATACATGAATACACAAACCACTCCCAAATTCATGACTACTCTACACGAAATCATCAAAACATCCAAGCCAATTATTTGAGATGGAATCTCCTATTGGGCACCGAAGCTATACAACGCCCTCCCTGCGGAAGCCAAGGAACTAGAACTCCACAACTTCAAAATAAAACTCAAACATTTTTTACTACAACATGCCTTTTATGATGTCAATGAGTTTTTCAATGGTACTCTTACTTTTCAGAAAAACTCAATTATACAAATTTTGACTTGATTACAATGCCTATCAGACTTTTAATGTGCGATTTTATCTCTTTTTCTGAGCTTTACTGTACCTATATTTTATCTTTATTTTTGCAATTGATGTATGTACAACTTCAAATGACTTGTGTAAACACTCTTGTGTCCTAGCACCAATAAAGAATTGATTGATTGATTGATTCATCAAATGTTGAATATGCTACAGTGGCTATTGATTTTGAATCGATTATCCTTTTAACAATGGTATTCATATTTAAAATAACCAAGGGTCTTCAAACAACTTATTTTGATGAATGTATTGTATTAAATAACCAAATTCATGGAACGAGACAAGATCAAACTCTGACTTTCATTTATATAGAATTAATACTGGCGGTGGAATCAAAAATTTATTTTTCAAGGCATTAAGAAAATTCAAAATTTACCAAATGCCATGAAGGAAGCAAATTCTGTAAAAAGATTTAAAACTGGTTTAATACAATATCTAGAGCGTTAATCAATTAGTTTTTCAATTTTTAATTTTTTTGTTTACAAAACATAGACTAGTTAATTTATCTTTATAGTTTAAATTATAATCAATATGCTTGGTACTGTGTGTGTGGGACTTTCTTCTTTGTAATATTGTGTTTTTATTGTATACAGTGTCCGGCATGAAGTTCGCAGCATATGGAAAACTTTTTTATTATAGATTTCTCAAAAAAAATCATTTGTGATAAAAACCTCTGCTTCATCCTAAACCTGAATTGCGAACACCAAATTTGAATTTTATACGACCCTATACGAGGGAAATAGAATAGTATGCTTTGTTTTCAAAATAATATGATCACTTTATTTCTCGCGGTAGAATTCAAATTCATGGGGAAATATTGTTCTAAATCGAATGTTGATCCAGAAATTCAAATCATAGCCACCTATGACCAATTTCATTTTTCAACTTTTTTTCCTCATCGCCCTGTACAACATAAGGAATATTATGCTAGACGAATGGTATATTATTAGATATAATGATATCACTCTCTGAATGTTTTCTCATTCCTCCCTCCCATCGGAAAATCACATTAATTGAATTATGTGACGGAATTTCACAAAATCTTGCTGCAAATTGTAAATAAAACTGAATGTCTCCAAGGTATGATGCCAGAATGCCAATTAATTTATTTTCTCAATACAAATAACATTTCTTGGAACAAATAATGTCCTATGCTTTTGACGGAATTTCACAAAATCTTGCTGCAAATTGTAAATAAAACTGAATTGTCTCCAAGGTATGATGCCAGAATGCCAAATATGTCCTATGCTTTATTCTACGTGAGTCCTCCATTCTCAATACACTGCATAGTAGCGGTGCATTGCATCATGAACATTTCTTAGTATCTGGGAGCTATTCCCGAATACAACTCCCTGATAGTATTCTCCAAATGACGTATATTTTGAAATGGTCTTCTTGACTATACCTTCTGTTTGAGATATCCCCATAAGAAAAAATCCAAAGGAGTGAGGTCCGGTGACCGGGCTGGCCAAGCGTTATTGGAATATCTACCAATCCATCGATTTGGAAATGTTCCGTTTAACCACTTTCTCACTTCTAGAGTAGAATGAACGAATGCACCGTCTTGTTGAAAATACATTCCAGCTCTCATGTCCAGAGGCATATCATCTGAATAATTGGAGAGAAACGTCTGCAGCATTCTTAAGTATCTGGCAGAATTCAGTAGTTGTCTGAAAAATACTGGTCCAACAATAATGTCATTAAGAATTCCGCACCAGACGTTAACTTTGAAGTGATATTGGTCTCTACATTGTATCCTGAAATGGGGATTATTATCTGTTCACCACCTGCAATTCTGGGAGCTGACTACCCCATTTGATGTGAAGGTGGACTCGTCACTATAAAGATTTTTTTTTCAAAACTGTCCATTATCTTCCATCATAGACTGAAACCAGAAACAGAAATCCAAGCGATTATTCGGATCTCTCGGTTTCAAAGTGTGTATGAATTTTGGTTTATATGGTTTGAATTCATTATTACCTAGAACTCTTCTCATTGATCGATCGGACATACCAAGATTTTCTCCTCTTTGTGATAATGACATTCTTGGATTTTCAATCGTAGACAGCATAATATTCATAACAGTATCTTCATTTTCAGTTATCGGTCGTTTATGTGTCACTTTGTATTTTTTTGAAACCGATCCAGATTCCTTGAATGTTTTCAAAATTCTTGTAATTGTCGAATTATGAACGTTTTTACCTGGATGTCTTTTATTAAAAATATTGGCAGTGTCTCTACAAGTATGGTAATTGTCACCATGTATCATTACAATCTCCACTTTCTCCTGTATACTTAGTCGAACAGCCATGATTGAATTGAAAAACTACTGAAATCACTATACAGATTTGTGAGTTATTCTTGATGCGTCAAAAATGGTTTGTTTACAATTAGAAATGAATTTGTTTTCAAAGTAAACTGTGATCGGCAAATGTTCTGTATCTCAATCATTTACAGTAAAATTCAAAGAACAAAACTATGGAAGCTGGGTATTGCTATCGAAGTCGAATGTAACAACTAACAATATTTCAAATTCATGAATGATACGTGAATACATTTTTCGAGTGGATCAAAACCTTAATTTTGTACGTTGAATGCCGCAAAAAAATTCAATAAAATATTGTAGATGCTTTCCAATGTCTTGCTTGAAAAAAAAACTACAACAAAATTGTCATATTTTACAATTCCTGATTGTCTTGGAAGATGTTATTCGTAGTGGGAAAATAAATTCATTGTCATTCTGGCATCATACCTTGGAGACAATTCAGTTTTATTTACTATTTGCAGCAAGATTTTGTGAAATTCCGTCACATAATTCAATCAATGTGATTTCCGATGGGAGTGAGAAATTAGAAAACATTCAGAGAGTGATATCATCATATCTAACAATATACCATTCGTCTACATAATATTCCTTATGTTGTACAGGGCGCTGAGGAAAAAATGGGAAAAAAAGTTGAAATATGAAATTGGTCATAGGTGGCTATGACTCGAATTTATGGATCAACATTCGATTTTGAACAATATTTCTCCATGAATTTGAATTCTACCGTGAGAAATAAAGTGATGGGATCATATTATTTTGAGAACAAAGCATGCTTTTCTATCTCCCTCGTATAGGGTCGTATAATATTCAATTTTGGTGTTTGCATTTCAGGTTTGGGATGATGCAGAGGTTTTTATCACAATGGTTTTTTTATAAATCAATAATAAAGTTTTCATTGCTGGAACTTTATGCCGACACTGTATAAGGATATCCTATTCAATAAAGATTTGCACTTTACAAATCATGAATAGAAGAGGAATCAGTCTAGCAAAGAGGGGCCAACTTAGTCTGACGGTGGTAAAGGAAATGATGAAGTAACAACCTCAGAATCAAATTTACCTATTAAGTTTGTATTGATTGATGATTCTCCAGCGATAGAGCTAAACATTTTTTATAACTGAATCTGACAAATTACTTTCATTATTACTTTTGAATATTCATTCAGTACATAATAAAAGAGGTGATTTGTATATTTACATCCCGGATATATTATTGATTACAGAGCATTGATTGCATGGACGAAGGGAAACCATTATTCATTCCAGAATATGTGGTTCTTGCTACATTTTGTAGGAAATATTTTACACATGGGGTACTATAATCTTAGCTAAAGAATCCATTCTCAGAAATGTTAAATTCACAACTTTTGCTAGACTCAATTCCTTAACTGTTGGAAAGAATTCGAGTTTTTGATTATTTATTGTAAAAAATATAACATGTAATAGTTCTATACCGCTCCCCCCCAATATAATGAAAATGTTTTTCTTGAGATGCTGGAACACATTCTCTCCCAGTTCTCCTCCGATTCGAAAATTGTGTTAGCAGGTGATTTTAACTAGTTGATAAAACTCAAATGTTTCTTTTAAAAAGGTGCTACTCAGATTTATTTTTGTTATTGTCCAATGATTGTATAATTCTTCGCAATTCTGCCATGGTTAATAATCTAGAGGTTAGAGAGTGAGCTGTTTATAACTGCTAATTTGTGCATGACCATTCTTCAGATGGTCAACTACTATTAGATATATTCATAACACTATTAACAAAATATGGATTGAAGTTTTCTGATATATTGTGTTCATTTTCAGTAACTGTTATTGGATTGTTTTCACGAATATGATCTTATTATTATTTGAGGATTTATTATTGATTCAAGCTGTTTCCACATTTGCCTAGGGTTGCTTCGGTTTGAATCAATTAGTTGTTCATGGTATAGTATTTTTTTTATCGTTTAACATATCAATATACTTATTTCTAACAATTTTATAGTTATTCAGAGTTGATTTTTATGAGGTGAACTGCAATTTATAACATTTTTGTAAGCTGCATCTATTTCCTTAGCTTTATTTTTTAATTCAACATCATAGTAAGGTACTTAATTATTTCTTATCAAGATAGTATGTTCAGGTGCAAGTCTATCTACAATTATTTTGGTTTTTTCTATAGTTTCATTTAAGATTAGGTTAACATCAATTGAATTGATAAGCCATGTTTGATCAATTAGCTCAACATTTATATTTCAATATTTCTCTGAAGTGATATTTCAAGAACAGTTACTTTTTTCAGGTATGTTTCTTTTAGAATTGAAACAGTTTACAGATATTATTTCATGGTCAGTTATCTTAGGCCTATACAGGACAAATACTTGAATATCATTACAATTCGTTTTATAACATAATTATTTGAGCAAATCCATACATATTTAAAAAAATATATATTTTTTGCTATAAAATGCGGTGTCATTTTTATAACCTATATTGAAATCCCCTAACAATATAAATTTAATTTAGAGAAAACAATTTTCAAACAGTTCTTCCAATCAATAAAAATGGCATCACTTGAACTTGGAGAGTGATAAAGTCCTCCATTTTACCACTTTTCATTTTCACTTCGATACATCTCATCCAATAATGTTGAAGATAATGACTTATGATGAAGTTGTATCTTCTCAAAGAGATGTTGCATTCAAGTAAGTGATGATGTAGACTTTCCTGTTGAAGTGCTTTGAAGAATTCAAGATTATTGTTGAATATGTCTTAATTCCATTTGATTATGTTATCATACCGCTATGGTTCGGTGATTATTATCGAGTTTATGTGAGTTACTTTGTCAAGGAATTCTTTAAGTTTACGCATGATTTTAATTGGCCAAAGGATCACTACATCATATTTGGTTAAGAGCACTGTATTATTGACCGCTGTCTCAATTAATACTTTATTAGTGTCATTGGGTTTTATTATTCAGATATTAATCAGATATGACACATCAGTTAATTTATTTAAAACCTCCGCTAAATTTCTGCCATTATGTCCCACTATTATTATAATTTTTCCTTTCATCATGGAAGATATGTTGACCTTATTAGTAAGTTTCCTGGTGGTAGTGCAGTGACTATTATGCTGCAGACGATAAGAATTGCAGGGCCAAATTGTGCTTTTGATTTGTATTTCTTCCTTCCTTCAATTCTTTCAGTTCGGTGTAGAGTAAACAGTTCTCATTTTTTAGTTTAATCAGTTCTTTAAGATTAGCTTCATTTTCTTGGAAGATAGTTTCTTTTTGAAGTTCAGTCATTTGAGTCATAATCTCTATCATTTCCTTTAGGAGCTTTGTATTTTAAAAAATGTATGTAAATTTGTTGGTTTTAAATATTATCTTTTATACTTTTAACTGTCAATATTGAGCTTAAAGCTATATTGTTTTGTGACTTGCCATAAATGTTCTTTGTACATAATATGGTCAAATAAACTACTCTACTCTACTCTATTGGGCTATTCAATTTGGGTTCTTTCTGTAGAAAGTTTTGAGATTTGATTTTCACTTTCCATTTTTACTAATTTGTTTCTTTACCAGATATCACGCTTTGTAGATTCTCTATATATTCTTCCATTTTCATGAGTGTCTCTTCTTCATTTTTCATTTTCATCATGCACTCTCTAGAGTACACTATTTTAATACCTTCAATTGGAGTATATTTTTTGCGATCAATACAGCTGGCATGAAACATGCTAAAGCATTGAACACAGCAAATATTTTGGCATTCCTTGGTTTTACAGCATTTGAAACAAGAAGACATTAGTTCGGAGGGCATGCGCCTTGGGCTTTCCGACCTGCAATGAAGATATCCAAGACTACTAAGTATATTGTGAAGTTGATAATTATCAAAAGATAGTTAGTTTTTGTTCATGAACACTTTTTATATTCCGTATGTTTTTATCTAGGAATGAACATCAATGCTAGTGTTTTTTATTATTCAATGACATTCAGGCCTGGCCATCTTGTTCAAGTTACGAAGCTTAGGTAATCATTTATAAGGAGATAAAATAGTGAGAACGTAAATCACTACTACGAGGTAACACTGTAAAAATTACATGATTATAGACTCATTTCTGTTTAATTATGCGAATAAGTGGGAGCACATACACTAATGTTGCTTCTATATGCACGGCAGCCTGAATGTCATAGAGATGGCGTGGATTCAATAGAAATGTATAATGAATTTTATTTATAAAGATGTCAAAATTGTTACTGGTGGCGCCCTAGCTTACTGGAAGGAATGGGATGACAAAACAAAAAAAAACTCAATATATTGTTTTCCAAACTATAATTTCAACCTGTTAATTTGTGTTACATGTTACAATATGTATTAAGTACTAAGGAGTAATATTTTCTGTTTTAATTAGTTTTGTTAATTATCAAAATTTATCTGAGTTAAATGTTATCTGAAGTGTAATATAAAAAGATAATTGCTAAGAATACCACTTTGTGGGCTAAGAAAGGGAAACTACAATCAATATTTATGGAAAATGTTGCAACAAGGAAATATTGGCTGTGCTATGTCAAGGATGTAACCTGAAATATAACTTATCATGACGAGCAGTGCTACAAAACTGTATACAGGGAAGTGAAATATCGCTGGTATTTCATAACTTACATTATTCAATTTCAGACCTGACCAATTTCAGACTACTTAAAATGAACATTATGAACCCATTTGTTCTCAGCGCAACATGTTTCTTATCCTTTTGGGAAGGAGCAAATCATGAAAAGAAGTACACACAGGAGTTGATTTGTTGAAAATATAAACAGGATGTTCATAAAATCAGATGTGGAATCATCTGCGACTGAAAGATAAACTTTAGTCACTATCTTCCATCGTCAAGATAACCTCTTGTGGGGTATTCATGTTGAAAAGGGAAACATTCTCAATTAAATATTTATAGAAATATTTTTCTGTGAATTGAAAAATCCACAATTAAAATGAAGTTATTTTTTGTGAATGTCTAACAGAAAACAACTACTTCCACGCACAAAGCCACGCTGGACATTGAACTACATCTGATAGATATTCTGAAAAGGCCCTAACTCAAAAGAAAAAAAAAAGAAAAAATCTGAAATTGAAAATTTGCATTTTCATTCAGATAGTAATTTGATTTTATATTCCAGTCTTAATTAAGAACTCACAAAAAATAACTTCATTTTAATTTTGGATTTTTCAATTCACAGAAAAATCTTTCTATCAATATTTAATTGAGAATGTTTCCCTTTTTCTGCACACAGGAGATTATCCAAACCCTTAGTGGACTTAACAAAATGGTTGCATCTGGCTGGGTAGATCTCGATTCCTGATATTTCCATATAATATCTGGATAATTCGGTCATTCATTATATGGACGCCGGAAAGATTATTTCATGATTATCAGCAGAGTAAAATAAGTAGTTAAGAACCAACAAGAAACTGGAATGTCGCAAAGATGGCTGTATTATAAAAACAGGGGGAACAAGAATAAGGCCTGAAAAGACCTTCACATTTAGTTTCCTGAACGATAAACAATGTCATAATCACCGTAATGAGATAAGATACCTTCAGCTCTTAAATGGCCTTGTTGAAATGTCCATACTCAATATCATTTTTGGTCAATTTGTCCCTTCGAAAAAATGGCTCTGTGGCCAACGACTACTCGCATTCGACTCATCTCCATTTCGTGGTTCCGTGCATCTTTATTCAACTTTCATCAAGGGTTGACTTAGGCAAAAAATATTTTTTCGGGTATTTGTAGGAGTATATGCAGGGTTAACATTCTGAATAGCAAGGAGTCTCAAGATAAGTACTTATGTACGTGGTTTAATATTTAATGGCACAGGTTTCAAGATAAATGATTAAGTATCCATTCAGGAATGCGTTGGGGAACGAAAAGATAAGGAATAGGTTCCATGTCCTCAAACTGAAGCGTTACAATATGATTGAGTGATGTTCACACATCCTGAAGAGTTCATAGTTATTACTTTTGATTTTTACCGTCCAATGCTTTCTTTATCGTCTGTTGTTTTTTGTTGGGGTTTGGTGCTGTCTGCTAATTTTGTATCCCCCATTGATGTCCTATCTGAAAATTTGAGTTCTCCCCAGTGTTGTTTTGGATCCTTTCCAGGTATTTCTCCTTTTTTTTGAAACTGTTGGTAAACTGCTACACCACAAGGCCAAAAGGTGTTTGAATAGGCTGTGTCTTTCAAGTTATAATCCATGCTAATTTTGAAACATTTGTTGTCTTTCATTTTATGGTATGTATCAACAACGGTGTTCTTTTTGGATTTAAGGTAGTCTTCAATAATATTTTTATTTACATGGTCTTTCGCTCTGGATATGAACAATATTTTTTTATTCTGTGATGATCTTCCTACAAAGCTACTCTACTCATCCTCATTGGTTATCTCAGCTTCTCTAATGTAAGTATTTTTGAAAGTTCTATTTCTTTTGTATGATACATTTGTAAATGAGTGATTGTCCTCTTTTGGCTGCAAATTTTGTGGATTAGTTTCAGTTGGTCTTGTTGCTGTGTCATCCTGTATATGAATCAGCTGATTGATGAAGTTCTCTTCGGATTTTATTGGTGTGTTTGTGGTCATTTATTTCAGTGAGATTTTTGTACTTGTTTTGACCTCTGCTTCATTTCTTTCGTGACCTGTGTTGGGCTTGTTTTTTTGTCGAATTGGCCAGCTGTTTATCTTTTCTGGGATTTGGCATGAATTCATATGGTGTCAGTTTTTGTTGCTGGTTATGTATTTTCTCATTTAGAAGTTTAATGAGCATTTCCTTATCATTGATGATGGTTTCCTTATTGGCAATCATTTGTTTTAGAAGCATGTTTTTCCCTGAGACGAATCTGCACATGAATCCAATCTTATAGCACTTGCAACTGTTTCGTCACAGCAGGTTTTTATTCTTTGTGCACAGCTATTATGGTATCTGGAGTCACATTTCAATCCACTAACCATATATTTTTTACAATTACACAATTTTCTGTTATTGTGTTTTGCTGCAAAAAACTCTTTGGATAATTTTTGTATTAAATTATTTTCTCTCTCGTATGAATTTTCTCATGGCACAACAATATGTATTTTACCGAAAAATCTTTGGACACGCTTTGCATTGAAATGTTTTTTCTCCCGTATGAATTCTCTCGTGTCCTTTAAGATGATCCTTTTGTGAAAATATTTTTTAACAAACTTTACAATGAAACGGTTTTCCCCTTTATGAATTCTCTCATGAATTATCAATTCATTTTTCTGTGGAAAACTCTTTAGACAAACTTTGCACTGAAATGGTTTTCTAATGTACCATAAGATGTCCCTTTTGGGAATACGATTTGGGATTGAGCTGATTTTCTCCCTGTATGAATTACCTCATGACGCAACAATGTGCTTTTGTATGTAAAATTTTTGGGACAAATTTTGCATTGATATGGTTTTTCTCCTGTATGAATTCTCTGGTGGCCCAAAAGATAATCCTTTTGAAAAAAGGATTTTGAACATATTTTGCATTGAAACGGTTTTTCTCCCGTATGAATTCTCTCGTGTCTCAAAAGATGAGTCCTTCGTACAAACGATTTTAAGCAAATTTTGCACTGAAATGCTTTTTCTCCCGTATGCATTTTCTCATGTACCATAAGATGCCCCTTTTCAGAAAACGTTTTTGAACAGATTTTGCATTGAAATGGTTTTTTCCCTGTATGAATTCTCTCATGACGCAACAATGCGCTTCTGTCTGAAAATTTTTGAACAAATTTTGCATTGAAATGGTTTTTCCCCTGTATGAGTTCTCTCATGTTTTAACAATGCAATTTTGTGTGCAAAACTCTTTGGACACACGTTGCACTGAAATGGGTTCTGCCCCGTATGAATTATCTCGTGTCCCGAAAGATTTCCCTTCTGGGAAAACGATTTAGAACAAATTTTGCATTGAAATGGTTTTTCCTTTGTATGAACTCTATGGTGCTGAAATAATGTGCTTTTGCGTGCAAAACTCTTCAGACAAATTTTGCATTGAAAAGGTTTTTTTTCTGTATGAATTTTATCGTGTCCTGTAATATGATCCTTTTTACATTCGAAAGGATATAAATTTGGATATTTACAATGAGGGAGTTCCTGAATCATCTGAGAATTTTTTGAATTAATCCTTATTGTAGATTCCTTCCCACTATCATCTTCTATATTTTGTTGAGGCCATATTTTGGAATCTGAAGAAAAAATGGGATAAATTACTAGATTTGTCTAAATGAAATCTTCACACAAAAAAGGATCAGGATGCTATTTGCAAAAAAAAAAATTCATTTATTATCACAAGAAATCTTCGCAGTAGGGATATTTACAAAATGCACATAAAGAATATCAATGTCAGAGGAAAACATGGAATGTTGTAAAGTGAAAGCACAAAATGATCAGATTATAAAAAACAAATATGGAAAAAAGCATCAATTTCAATTTAATAAACTAATTCTTGAATTAAAAAGAAAAAAATTCATTCAAATTTATTTACAAATACAGGATGTAATCCAACTTGTGAATGATGGGCGTTATAATATAAAATTGTATAAGATATAAGGGTTAAAAAAAATAAAAAAAAATGGGATAGTAGGACTTATCCAAATACCTTTAAGATTGTTAACAAAATTCTTTTGTTAATTTTGATATTGGATTCCTGTTTGAAAATGCTAATGATTTTGGGAGACGAAAGTGGTTCAAAGTAGTTGACCCGAAAGTGATGAGGCTACTTAAAGTTGTTTCATTAATTATAACTCTATTCACTGATCCACTGTGAATTGGAAAGTAATTTGTTGATCAATGAATGTGGGTAAGAGTTTTCTTTCAATATTCCGTATAATTTTCTTATGTTTGTGTCTAAAAGAAAGGATGGACAATTTTCGAAAAAAGGTATTTTTATAAAAATGACTGCTTTCCGAAAAAATAATATTACACTTCGAAAACTTGAATTAACATGTACAGGGTAGTCAGAAAAAAGAAACATTTTTAGATAGATTTATTAACGTTACACATTTTTACAAGTGTTTGTAGCAGGTTGGTAGATGTAAAAATTTATAAAATATTTGGATAACAAAATTGTTACAGCCACAAAGGTGATTTATTTCATCAACGGAGTTGTGAAGCTATCGGACAAATCAGGTATAACAAATACAGGGTGTAACTCAACTTGTTGTGAATGAAAGGTGTACAATGTATTTTGACCTAATTATTTGAGAAATGTAAAAAGAGAGTCAGGTCATGATTATGTGGCAGGTGAATTTATACTTTCAGTTTTATTTTTCAACATGTTTTTCTAGCCTTTGATATTGTGCCCCTAGAAAATGTCATTTCTTCAGCATGCCTTGGTAACAATTTCGGCAGATTTCTTATGTGATTTATGTTAGTAATTTGATTCAGTGAATTGTTTGAGACATTCAATTCAATATATTACAAACAAAGTTGTTACAGGTTTTGTTTTTTATAATACAATAAACTTACGTTAAGTCTATAGTACTTAGGTTCGTACCTAGAAAACCTAATTTCTGAAAATACCAAAATATTTTAATAATTCTAATATCTATATTTAAAATTAGATGATAGTCAGCATCATTGCTTTTTACTTTAAAATATTAAATTAAAGTTAAATTATATTCAACTAGATTGAACATGCAATTCAAAGTAAACAAGTTGCAAACTTTTCAAAATTATTAGCTGTAAAGGCCTTACATCTTTGAATATATTTTTTTTCTGTTAACGGTCACTCTCACTGCCACTGATAATGTGAATTTTGACACCAAGATAGTCAACAGATTTAAGATTTGAATTTGTAGTAATATTAGGGATTTGAAGGTTTTTTCCAACATTAAACCTAGTAGAGTAAGAATAACTGTAGAGTAAGAATAATTTTCAGAATATAATTTTGAACTGTTTTTAAAGGTTTTAATGTATTTTCATATGAACTTCCCCATACAATTATGCCATATTGCACTTTACTTTGTTAATCACTTTTTTAAACATTTGCCCTTGAACTTCATTTAATATGAAAAAAATTGAATTTCCAAATTATAATATAGTGATAAACATTCCTTGTAAATAATTTACAGAAATCTATTTGCATTAACTTTTCCCTCACTGCATATTCGCCTTGACATATCCACCTTCCCTTTTCATACAGGTAGCCGTTATTGAAAACATTCTCATAATACATTTTTAATCATGTCGGATTTTTTTTAATTTACATACGATTCAATTTAATAAAATAGAGTATATATATATATATATATATATATATTTCACATAACAATTAATGTATAGTTGAAGTATAAATAAATTTAGAAGACATTAAAATTTCAACTAACTTATGTTTTTATCGAGGGAATCTTGAACTTCATAAAATATTACTTCATCCCTAAGGATACATTCAACTGATTTCCTGAATAAATCAATGGAGTCAATGATTTTGACACTGGTTGGAAGATGGTTATATAGTTCAGCAGCATTATGAGTTTTTTATCAAATTGGAAGCTGGAATAATAACATAAACGCAAGCACACAAATCTTATTGGCCCACTGATCTACACACAACATGTATGTTGCTTAACCCACTTATACGATCAACAAAGCACAACACATGGGGGTTCGCAGATTCATTCAGTCGCGTAGTATCGTTGGAGGTTGTGATTAAAGAAAATTGGATTGCTCAAAAATTTTTCACAGTGAAGATGAGCACAGCATTTTATTTTCTGCTTGTTCTGGTAAATCAAACTGTATGTGGACTATTTTATATTCAATGATAATTTGTTATATTCAAGCCAGATTTTAACAGTTGCCGTGCAGGATCCTCAACATCAACAGATAATTGATATGACATAAATACAATGGGTCCAAGAACTGTTCCTTGGGGAACTTCTATGACTGATAAATCATTAGTGTTGTTATTTGTTTCCTTGGAATAAAATTAATCTTCAGCAGTAGTTATTACCTTACTATACCATAAGACAGAAATATCAGTGATTCATTCTTAGCTTTAGGGTGCCCAAGAGAGTCAAGGGAAGAGTGTTGCAAACCTCGGCTGTGCCGCGATAAAAATCAGTAAAATGACTAACTTTGAACAGAAACTATCGTTAAAATAGGCTGCTTCAAATGCTCCATAAGCTCTAGTGCACGGGCCGAAATAAATTTGGCATTGTGTTGTTTAACTAGTGACAGACGTCCACTGACAATTATTTTCGTCTAATGGTATAAGCTTGACCCAACAGGACGTCCTCTAAATTTCTATAATTCCTAAAAAAATCCTAAAACCCTCGCTCGTAGAATTTTTCTTTCCCATGTTTTCTTTGTGTTGTTTCATCTAGGTTATGCTTTTGACTCTGCCCGCTTTCTGTTATCCTGTTTTTCCCTTATCCTGTATTCCGTTTTATTATATACTAGCGACCCAACAGACGTCCTGTCCAAATTTCTATATTCCCTAGTTTTTTTTTCCTGAATCTCGTCCTTGTAGAATATTTGTTTTGTGCTGTTCCATCTAGGTTATGCCTGAATCTCGTCTGCGTAGAATTTCTTTTTTCCTGTTTTTTTTGTGTTTTTCCATCTAGGTTATGCCAAATTGGTCCAGCCGTTATGAGCTTACCAACACACACATTCATTTTTATTATATATTCCTGAAAACTTTTCCAGGACAAATAAATTTCCAGAAACTTTTCTAAAAAATCCTTTCTTTCCTGAAATCCTCATTTGGAGTATAACAAACATCAGAAAAAAGCCAAATTGGTCCAGCCGTTGTTTGTATAAAATAAGAAAATGTTACCCTGACCGATTCATTCCTGTGATCTCTTGGTAGACGACAGTGTAACGCTAAGCTAATTCCTCTTTGGAATAAATGACCGTATATATATATATATATATATATATATATATATATATATATATATATTCATATATATCTATTTACATTTATATTTTCCTGAAAACTTTTCCACAACCAAAGAATTAAGCTTATCCATCGCTTGAATCGTGTTATGGTCTTCAAAAATCTCATAAAAAAAAGGACTTTCAATTTTTTCGGAATCCAATAACTTTTCTAAAAAACCTTTCTTTCCCTAAAAACCTTATTCGGATTATTACAAACAAGAAAAAATGTTTGATGTTTGATTTGAGTGTTAAAATAAAATAAAAAAAGATTTTTCATGTGGACAAGCCTGAGGATTGCCCGAGCCCTTAGAGTTATAAAGCACATGCTCTAACCACTGAGCTATTCGGACCTTTACCTGATATCCTTTTGTTGGTCAAATTTTTCTGTTGAGTTAATGATCTTACCATTCAAAAGTTTACAAGAAAAATTTGGTCCAATTTCTGTTCCAATTAATTTATCGGTAAGGTAGTTTAGGTAGGTCTCATTTTCCTTTTTTCCACTTGATTTTTCCTCAAATATTTGAGGTTTGACATCTTCGTAAACGAAATCAATATCATACTCAGTTTTGAATGTCTCCGTTTTCAGTTTAGTATTGTTAGCTGGTGAATCTTCTGTACAATCAGAGTGTCCTCCATCTTCATTCTTTATTGCAAGACCATTAAAATTCGTATTTTTCTCGAAATCTGAAATTTAAGTTCTCATTATAACAACTTTTTTTCAGTTAATAATCGCAGAAGCATAGTACAATAAAAACTTGGAGGTTGAAATTTGACATACAGTAGACCATCCGACAAATGTTACATACTTGATATTTATATTACTGTTAATATTATCCAGTGAATAAATTATTCCAAGATTTATTTAAATTATTTTGATTGCATGTAAATTTTAAAATTTTTGTTTAAAAACAACCCTAGAAAAAATGAGGAAAGCAGTACCATTCCTTTAAAATCATTATTTCAAAGGTATATTGAAGCGAAGGAAGATTACTGTTCATGTTCTATAAAAAATGTATTACTATTTCTTAATATTTCCATTTTGTGCCGTAATCACATTAGAGCGAAGCTCTAAATACTTATCCAGACCATCTAATTTTTACTTCAAGTTCATGTCCAGGGTGTTAAACTGAGTATATAACTAAAAGAAACTAACCTGTTGGAGAAAACTTTGATTCTTTGATTGGAATGGTTTCCGTTGAATCTTCCTCCACTATTTCTTCCTTTAAAATATGAACAGCACCATACTCATTGCTATTTGCGATCTGTTCATTCCCATATTTACTAAACGGTTTGATTTCGGGGGCCTCTTCCCTCACTACTTCTCCATTCAAAATATTAATGGCGTCAAAGTGAGCCCCACTCGTGATTTGTTCATTTTCACCTTTGTCAATATTCGTTATTGAAAGTTCTTCTTCACCCTTGTAGTGTTCTGAAGCCATTAGGGAATAATCTTGAGTGAGATATATTATTCCAATCCAAGATGGTGAGGTCACAGTTTAGCTAAAGAATCAGTTTGCTCACTTGGCGTCGGCACTTTGATCTTTATGTTCCCATTTGTACATTGCGCAACTCTGATTTGTATCCCTCGCGCATACCGCGTGTTATGTGTTACTAATACGGACATTTTTCGGATACTTCGAAGGGCGATAACCGCGTACAGTCTTCTGCGCATCCTGAATTGTTTCCCTGGAGTGCATGTTACCTTGGAACATGCATTTGGGCCAAGTGAGCGAACTGATTCTTTAGCTATAAACTGTGGTGAGGTTGTGACTTGTGACCATAGAAATATAATATCACATTTCTATGCTTGTGACAGACAAGAACCAGTGACGTTGACGTTATTGACGTGACAACCTCAGAGTAATAATAAATATAGAGAGGGCTTTCTGTCCTTGTTTTTGAAGCCAACATAAAGTTGTTTATATTTACATTAGTCCTCCCGACTTCAAAAATGGGTAATACCAGATCGGTTATCGTCGGGTTTTCATATATCGGTGTTTCGTTTTTCGTCGGCATTAATTTGTTTGTGCTCGTGTTTACGTTTGTTGATGGCGCCGTGATTATTCTATGTTTGTGCAGTTTTTGGAGTTTTTTGATGATATTGAGTGTATTTTGACTAACAATATATCTTTAGTGTTAATAGTGACTTTGAAAATGGTGAAAACCTGCATTGTTTGTGGATTGTTACAATCCTCGGATGCCGATGTATCATTCCACAGGTAAGCGCCATTGGCGTAACTGAGAATGTGTATATTCTTAAATATGTCCCCAATAATTTTGATATAATCAAACAAAAATATATTTTATAGGTTTCCTCTAATAAGAATGTCTTGAAGTTATGGTGTGAGGCACTTCAGCTAGACGGGAACATATTGAAAAATATTCCTACATTTGTTCCAACCATTTTCACCAAATGACATTGTTCATTCGCCAGGAAGAACTCTTATCAAGAAAAATGTTATACCAGTTATACAAGTTACTAATGATCCTTCTCAACCTGCACACATCGTAGTAAGGGACAATTCCCCGCAATCTGATAGGGACATGGAAACTAATCAAGGTGAAATGTGAGTAGATAGCCTTACATTTTATTTAATAGAGAATTCAAACTTGGATTAATATTTGGGCATTGTACTAATTTTTTCATAAATCCATCAAAATTTCAACATTTTTTGGGGTCAACAAATCATTTTCATCTATATCAATCGTTATGGCACCGGATTTGATAGAATTTGATGATTGCCAAAACTCAAAGCAGTCTAAGAATAGTTATGCAATGTTGTAGAACGTAAATGTTCCCGTATTATAAGACGACTATAAGAAATGTTTTCTATTGATAAATATTACGTTTGTGATATTGAGAGAAACCGGCAATAATGTCTTCCTTCTGCACCTCAAACTATTCATATAAATGACAATATTTCAGATTTGAAGAATCTTTTTCAACTTCTACTGCTTCAGAAACATTGTCTGAAATTAAATATATTGAAGAGAACGAAGAACTAAAAGAAAAGTTAGTTGAATCCAATTATAATGTGAAATATCACTGTGTTATTAAATATGGAAATATGAACTTTTACAAATAATGTTTCAGATTTGAAGAATCATTCTCAACATCTACAGCTTCAGAAGCTTTGTCAGAGATCAGGAAAATTAATCTTATTGAAATACCAAATAAAAAGTGAGTCTAACTGTAGTATTATCCAAAATCTTTATAAACTAAACATATTACCATTGTTATAATTACATACAATGTTCCATCTTCATTTTTCGATAAGGTAGATTATTTTTTCCGTTTTTTTTTATGTTTTTTCAACTGAAAGAACAATTCAGGATTCAATTGTACTATGTTTTTTTTGTAATTTTAAAGTTTGGAAAATATTTCCCATATAAAACAAATGAGAAAAAAGTTTATGTAAACTCTTTTCTTTCATTAGCCAAGAAACTGATGGAACAGAATACAAGAGGAATGTTTTCCCATTGAGTGATATTGATGGGGAGCTTGTGGCTACAACTTCACGAAAACGTTTTTCTGAATCTAACGAATCTGCACCAAGAAAAAGGTATAGTTAGAAAACAAATGATTATTTAAATAAAAAATCTTTTTATTATTCTTTCATCCCAGAATTAAGAAGGCCCATCGTTTCATTGGTGATTGGAATTCTGAAGATATGGAGTCTAACGAGAATAGAAAGCAATTTTTCAGAGTTGCTCAAAAGAAAATTGCACAGCAGAAGAAAAAAATCAAAAGTCTTCAGCAGAAGAATAGGAGATTGAAGTTCAAAGTGGATTCGTTACAGTCTCTCACAAAATATTTGAGGAGAAGAAATTTCATTTCTGAGCAAGCAGAATCAACATTGAATGTGAGTTTACTTGCATTTTATTGATCCATTTGTTTCATTTATCTGCATTTTCAGGCATCGCTTACGGGATCTGCAAAGGAATTATTCGATCGTATGCTGAAAAAATCTGTTGGGGCAAATATTCACCAGAATTAAGACAATTTGCATTAACTTTAAATTTCTATTCAACTAAAGCTTACAATTACGTTCGAACACGTTTTTTGAAAAATCTTCCCCACACAAGGACTTTGGCAAAATGGTATCAAACAGTAGATGGTTCACCAGGCTTTTCCCAAGAAGCTTTGGCTGCTCTGAAATTGAAAGTGGCTGCAGCACATGTCACTGGTCAAAAGATTTTGTGTAATCTTGTATTTGATGAGATGTCAATCAGAAAAAGAGTAGAATCAGATGGAAAAAAACTTTATGGCTATGTAGATTTTGGAACAGAAGTTGAAACTGATAATCTAGATGAAGCAAAAGAAGCACTGGTATTCATGCTTGTTGCACTGAACAGTCAGTGGAAAGTACCTGTGGGTTATTTTTTAATCAGTGGGCTGTCAGGTACAGAGAAAGCTAACCTTGTTAAGAATTGTCTTGAATTTGTTCACGATAGTGGTGTTAATCGTTACATCAATTACTTTTGATGGAACTTCTACAAATTTAAGTGTAGCTAATGAACTGGGTGGATGCATGAATCCTTCAAAGTTGAAAACATTTTTTTCACACCCTATTACAAATGAAAAAGTTTTATATTTCTTGACCCAAGTCATATGATCAAGTTGATTAGAAATTGTTTAGGATGTAAAAGTATTGAGGGTTCAAGAAATACAAAAAAAAAAAATCATTTATGGAAATCCAATAAAATGGGAATTTATTGAAAAGTTATGTGAACTTCAAGAAAGTGAAGGCTTGCATGCAGCTACTAAGTTGAGAAAACGTCACATTTTATGGATGAGGAGAAAATGAAAGTTAAACTTGCTGTTCAAACATTGAGCAAAAAGCGTTGCAGAGGCCTTGGACTTTCTGACATTTGATCTCAAATTGGATGATTTTAAAAATTCTACGACTACTTCACATTTCTGTAGATCATTCAATAATCTATTTGATATTTTCAACTCCAGAAATAGACTTACAAAAACCATTTGAGAAACCTCTATCCTCTGCCACCAAAGAAGAATATTTTGGTTTTTAGATAACTGTATTAAATATATCAGGTCTCTAACAGTAGATTTCATACCAATATTACAATCTAAAAGAAAAACTGGATTTTGGGATTTCTTGTGAGTATAGAAAGTTTAAAAAATTTATATCGATATAGGGTTGAGGAAAACAACAACTGAAATATTTGCTCACATATAAGCTGAGTCAAGATCATATAGAAATATTTTTTAGTTGCGTGAGAGCAAAGGGGAAACAATAATAATCCTACATCTCGCCAGTTTCAAAACACAATGAAGAGATTATTGATTCACTCAGAAATTAAAGGAAGTGAGAAGGCTAACACCTCACACTTGATTCATGTTCCATTTTACATTGTTCAAGCCTCTCTTCAACATAAGGATGATGGTATAGATAAAGAACTGGACCAGTGGACTGGCGAAACTGATCATGATTATATTGCCTCTAATATCTGGGATTTGACCTTATATGTTCAAGATATTTTGCCTACACAGCAGGTTTTGTGGTAAAAAAATTTCAAAGTCTGTGAGATGTCTAGATTGCCTCAATGTTCTCACTAGTAATGAACATTTATCTCGATTACAAATGAGAAAAACATATGGAGTTATGGTGAAGGCATCACAATTTGTATTGAGCGTATGTAAAGAGGGAGAAAATGTTTACGCCAGTCAAACATAATTCCAATATATTTTCAAAAAAGAATAATTTGAATAACTTTCTCGTACTCAAAACTTTGAAAAATCTTCCTTCTAATATCTATGATTATTTTAAGGAACACTTTTTTTGATGAAGAGCCACTTAGCACTCATGGGTATCAATTAATTAAATTGATTTTGATAAATACTTCCAAATTAGATGTCACCACGAGACATCGATTTTGAAAACTCCCGAGAAGCGAGGGTACGCCTTTATTAACAAAATCCATATTATTCAAAAAATCAATAGTATATTCCTCAAAAAATTTTCTGCAAATACATAAAAATAGATCAATACAATATTAACAGTATTACTGCAACAATTGAAGAAATTAAAATTCAGTCATAAGATACCTGGGACAATGTGTCAACCATTGGTAGCAAGCAATAAGACAATTTTTTGTAATCATTGTATGTATATTTCAAATCATTGTATGTAAATAACATTTTAATGGTTCTTAATATAATTTTAGTATGGGAACTAAATAATGTACCTAAAATCAAAGTATAACAAATTACTTTTGTAAACCCTGACATTTGTTTTTTCCTTTGATGGTCGTATCACAAATCAAGATATTACACATTCATATAAGATGTTTCTGAGTCAGAGTCTTATTGGTATATAAAAGTTTCTCCTTGTTAACAGAGGTTCAAACATAACGATTAAATCACGGTTTATCTGTTCGAACCCCTTCATTAAGCCTATATATACAACAATAACCTGGCCACCTACATTAAGTATTTGTGAAATATCTGAAAATATTAAGATATCAATTTTTTTGGACCAAGGCCAGGTTAATTATCCCAAATGATACCCATCAGATTATAGATAGGGACACCTATAATCTGTGCGGTATTATATATATATATATATATATATATATATATTAAATCATATCCCCCTATCTTGAAAATTACTTTTACTTTTTATATTCTCAATTCTTGCTATTAGCGAATTCAAACTGAATGGATTGTTTTTGATAACCTGTGATAAAGATATATGTATAATATGTAATACTTCGGTTGTATATATATATATATATATATATATATATATATATATATATATATATATATATATATATATATATTAAATCATCATATTGAAAATTACTTTTACTTTTTATACTATCAATTCCTTGCTATTAATGAATTCAAACTGAATAGCTTTTTTTTGATAACGTCTGTGATGAAGATATATGCATAATATGTAATACTTTGGTTGTATAAATGCAAACCTCTAGGATTCTCTTTCTGTTACATTTGTATTTATTTGCCGATGTATTGTGTTAGTTACTGTTTATGACTAATGTATTTTCTATGTATATATTTTTTTACTTATATAACGTCATTTATTTATGTAATATATCCATGTTTTATATAAGTCTTGTATTAAATGAAGAATTGATATATATATATATATATATTTGGTATTCATTGTAGTTATTGAAATGAAATAATTTTGCTTAAGATGGACAAGCAATAGACAAACTTCAATTCATTCAAATGCAAGTTACAGTTGCTAAGTCTCCTGATTATTTTTTGACATTTCTAGAAACCAATGGAAACATTCAAATCATTCATGTACGTTTTGCCAATTAACGCATTATTATACCTAGAAAATTGCCGCGGAATAATTTGAGGTATTTTGTTTTATTGTCTGACAACGTATATTTTAATTTGATGAATGAATCAAACCGGTTAAGTACATTGTATCATTAAGCGAGGAAATGTGTTTATGATCGTAACATCAAAAAAATAATCTATAGAATACCACACGAGAGTTCGATAAAGTAGAAAATAACTGTCCAGATTTCTTTCTCAAACTTGTTGCCATTTGGCAGATAGCCATTTGAGCCCGTTGGGCTCTCATGTCTATTGCCCAACAACAAGTTTTCGAAAATCTGTCGAATTATTTTCAATTTACTCTCATTCTCTTGTTATATAACAACTGAAAATAACATAGCAAGGCCTGAAGAATACTTGAGCCCGTATGATATCAAAATCTGAATACATCAGCTTCAATTAGACCAAAATAAGTATAAAGCCGAGAGAGATGACAGCTCGCCGCTTTATTACTGGTCCAAAAAATGCATTTTCTACATTATGTAGATCTATATGAGTTCTGTACCGCTTACTAGCTTGTTCTTCAGGAAAATCATTTATATGGGTGTAATAAGCATTTGAAAACAGAGGGGCAGATGTAGGTAAATGAGTGCTTTTCCGCAGACTAAAAAGAGAGAAACACTGATTCTCATAATTGCCCAATTGATGTTTAGATTAGTCACTGTTGACTTCATCGACAGAAATCAATTTGGACTGAAAAAATTAAAAAAGGCATGACTTCATAGTAAAGCTGAAATTATTACTGCAAAATAATTTATAATACAACTTTTCATTATTTACAGTAATTTACATCCTTTTATGTTATGGAACCTGAAATAATATTTTTGAAAAGTTTTCTATTTGTAGACACACCCTTGGTATTTCACCAATAAAAATTACATTTGTTATTTCAACTTTATATAATATATATTTAGTTAGATTGGTTCCTCAAGTATGTATAAAGTTATTTCATTTGTTTATATCGCGAAAAAAAAAAATTGTTCTTCAATACAATCAATGGCATAATAAATAAATCATATTTTCCTAACTCCATGACACCTTTTATTTAGTTTCCGCACGCCCCTGCCCAGAGGATTTGGTAAACAATCCCCTCGATCCCCTTTGCCCATACTCTATAGTGAGTGAGATAGATATTATGGTTGTCTACAAATCCTTTGTTTTTGAATAGCGAGGGCGCCTCTATATTTATTATTACTCTGAGGTGACAACTACTACTAATTATTAGTGCGAATTTACACGATCCAATAAAATTGACCAATATGGGTTATATTTACACCTGACAATTTATTGGTCAATTTTGGCAAGAGTTTTCACTCAGGAATACCAACATACTGACAAGAAATGGTTCAACTATAGGAAAAGTTCCGAATATTATTCAATAGCTTATTGAATTGACTGAACCATTCTTAAATATCGTTTGAATTGATTAGGATCTGCACTCGGGAATTTTTCGTGAACTAATGTCAAGTTTCCTTTCCCTCTTTTCTCGATACCAGCTCTAATCCACCATCTTCTACATCTCTGTCTTTTATGCTCAGCAATGCACATTGCTGTAAATGTAATGCAACGTAAATTATGTTTTTTTTTTTCGCACAATCATTTTTCTCGCGGTTAGGGTATGTGAAATCGCGTAAATAATAATATAACCTGAAAATCTCTGTTCTAGCAGGCATCCAATCATGGCCGAAAGTTACTGCAAATTGTCACTAAAAATTGAATTATAAGCAAAGGTCTCGCATCTCAATATAGTTACCACGTCGAAAATGAATTTGAAAATGGCCGACTTTCTGATCAGTGGGTGGAACAAAAGATAATATACTGTTGATTATTATGGAATATATACATACAGGTGCTGCAGAACAGGCAGATGAAAATACGAACAAAAAAGAAATACAGGAGGCAAATATGAAATGGTTAAGGAGAGCAAATGAAAGGAAATGGATTGTTCTCAGAATATTTTTATTTATTTATACTTTTGACCAGTGTTGTTATTCTTTTGTTTTATTGAACATTTTTTTAGAGTATCTACTTACATTTATGTTGTTATTTAATGAATTCCTTTGGTGGATGATATGTAAACAGTCAGTTTTTGAAAGTGTCGTCAATTTTGATATGTGTAAGATATGAAATAATGAAACTAGAGAGTTCTAGTAGCTCAATTTTGGTTGTATCAATTTTTAGTTGGATTTCAACCTTTGAAATGTGTGAGAAGACAAATTTTATTAAAATATATTTATGGAATTGTATACAGAAAATTGTTCATAAGTTTGATAGGTTCAAGATAAACAACTTCCGTTACCATTTTCTTGTGAATGTGTTAGTTTTTGGAATATAAATTATAATTTTGAATTGAAAAATGTATATTTAAAAAATTATTGATTTTACGAATAATTACTTATTAAAGAATATCTATCCTGATATACCATGCTCGTAAACATTTTAATTAAGATCCAGAACACTAAGGAGTTTTGGATTCTAACAATCAAATGTCAACTTTCTGGTATGAAATGTAATTTATACATGGTGATGAAATAATGGGCAATACTTTTGCTAACATAGGGTATAGGTAAAAAAATAACTCCTGGTACTTATTCCCTTTCGAATATTGTATCACCGAGATTTTTGTGATAACTTCATCGATAAGTCTTTGTGATTCTCTATTCAAGTAGAAATAATGTATAAAAGGGGCACACTACAAGAACAATGTATGTATGAGAACTTGTGTTAGTTTTACCTTTACAATATGTTTCCAAAGTATTGCCCATTATTTACAAGACACCTTGTATAATCTGTATCCTCTGGATTAATTTTGGATATACAATGGATGTGCATTAGACGACCACAGTGGTTGTTATTTGGATATGTTCTGGACATCCATTTTACCAAATATGGACATACAATGGATGCCCAAAATACGCACAATGTACATCCATTGGACGTTAGCTGGACTTTAATTGTACGTCCAAAGTGGTGTCCTGGCCGTCCATTGAATATACATTGGACTAATTCTGGACATCCAGTGGATGTCTTGAACTTCCATATTCAACGTCCATTGTTCATCCATTGTACGTACATGTGCTGTGTGGGAACATCTCTGCGGAAATACTCTCTCAGTTTTATTTTTTTACATTTTGGATTGCAAAATTCGTTTTTTCTTTACAAACCTCTGAGAAATAAGAAGTTTGATGTCATTTAAACCCCATTTTTTTTGTTTCACTGGTTGTGATTTATCAAAAAAATATATTTTTTCCATTTGCTCCCCATATTTTCTATTTTCCTTCTTCAAATTTCTGTACATATTTATTAGCGTCTGTAAAGTTATGAGTGATGGAAAATTATTCTGAAGGATAAAAAACACTACCCATCAGTGGAAATTTCTTCTATTTCTTTAGCTGTTAGTTCCACAGTTATCATTTCCACCTCAACTTCCAGATTTACTCAACAATTTCAACGGATTTCATTAAATGAGCCATGTTTCAAAAATATGTAAATACTGAGCATGAGCATTCGATCATAAACCTAACCTCACAAATAATCCTATCCACCAGTAACTGTTTTTTGCACTTGGTGTTTTATGACCCATGACATACATCTTCTGTCTGTTACCTGTTCTAGGAGTTTTCTGGCGTAAAGACGTATTCAATGTTGCATTTGAATACCATTCTACGTAACGTCATTATTTTCACGAACCGCAAGAATGCATAACTTCGAATACGATTCAATAATCAAACCTAACCTAAGAAATTTTCTTGAATTTTTCAAGCGCCTATGGAAATGTGCGACTAAACTGATTTTGTTAGTATTTCTCTTGATAGTGCAAAGAGCAAAAATTGACCAACTCAATTTAGTCAAAAATACAGAATTATTATTTAACCAGTTCAACTTGTTGTCATTGGTCATCACCCGGAAATTTGTTGTATGATAATTGAAATGTATTTACTCAAAGTGGGTTTTAGATGTTCCTTTTATGCATTACATTTTTGGTAGCAAATAAACAGAGGGTTCCATTATAACCCTTGGGTGGTGATTGTCTAAGATAGTTCAGAGTTTTATGTAAATATGTGGTCATCATATTGTGTTCTGTTCAGAAAAACAGTAAGACAGTGAAAAATTATACATTAGAATTAAACATGTTGATTTCATATAGTATTTTCACTACATACCTAGTATGTGAGATATTAATGATTTTCTGAGGAAAGTGATACTAATTTGGGGAGATATTGTGTAGATAAAAATCTGTTTTTTTTTTAGTTTTGATTGAGCTGATCATATATCATCAATATCTTTATATGATCTAAATAAAATGCTATTCAATTTAGAGAAGTTGAGGGATATTTTATTTGCTAGAAACCAATCTGATTCTCCTCCATTATTTCTCCAGACACTGTAGTCAGTATTTTTCTCGTTGAGTAGTAAAGGTACATGTGTCATCAGCAAAGAGTGTACAGGTAACTGTAGGGAATCTATATACAATGTCATTTACCTCTAGGACACCAGTCTGTATATAAGTATTTGAATCTTGATATGACACATTCATGTATCACTTTGATGCACATTATGATTTGAACCAATCGTTAGACAAGTCATCTCTGATTACATAGTAGTTTAATTCACCCAATCGAATGCCCTCGAGAAATTGCAGAATATCCCTAGGGGATGATGTTTTAATTCTCATGTATTTGAAAAATAGCATCTATAGTTCTAATGTTTTGTCTGAATCCGAATGAATTTGGTGTGTGTTTGGAGATTTTTGGATGAATTCGCAGAACTGCCAAGAGAGAGTGAGATGAACAGAAAAAGAAGTGGGTTTTTAGAGCCTCACTGTCCTTTTACCTTTGGTATGTTAACTAGTAACTCTAAGATGATGTCACTTTCAATTAGTGCGGAGAGAAAAAAAAGGCAATTTTTGTTTTGAGGTATTTTGTATTGGGAGTACGACTACCCAGCGAGCACAAACATCCTTGGGAGGTTTTGGGATGTTTTGAAAATGTTGGCATGAGGATGTTTTTTTGAGACGCAATATGCACTTCCCAAAGAGGTCTTTAAAGGACGTTGGAAGTATTGTATTTGTTCTTCTGTGACATTTTTTTGTATGCCTACTGAGAGGTATTGGCGAAGTCAAAAAATTTTTAACGTGTGGATGTTCTTTCTAGATAACATATTCGCCTTGAGAAGTTCATCCAAGATATTGAATATACATTTATTGTCCAGTTTTATAATGGTTCTCGACAATTTTTCTTTATAACTTGATCATTTCACATAACAAAAAGTTAAAAATTTCATGTGAATTAAATCTTAGAATATTTATATTTTTTCGACCCCTAGGCTCACATTCAACTGTTTATTTCATTTTGTATTCCTTCATTTTAATACCAATAACTCCTATTTTACACAGGACAGAAACAACATTCATATTTTCAAAGCAAATGAAACCAATTTTATTCATCGTCATTCATCCTCTCATTTTCTGCTTTCATTTTAAAATTCCCGCCTTGTTACAATTTGGCCATTGGCCTTCAGTGTGGTACACCTGATAAACTTCGCAGAACACTGATCTCTGATCTGATTAGTCTACCATTCTCTGCCTTTTTTTGGAATTGACCACGTTTATGTTTTTTTCTTTATTTTCGAGTGTTTGAAGTGAAGTGAACATATACTAGAAATTTTTTTATATTGCTGATTAAGTAAATATTATAAGTATTACATGAATAATGTATTTAGCATCGTCCAGAGACAATATAACCTCAAAAGCATTAGGCAATCCATACCACGTGACCCAATATGGCGGTTGTTGGCACACAAACTGATAATCGCCATAAGAACATCATTGTCTATGTGTACCTTTGGCTTGTAAAAGTGTATTTTTGTTTATTTTCGGAGCTTTTGTGTTGTTAATTATTAATATTCAGATGGAGAGTGATTACCTGAAGACACTATTGTTGAAAAGCAGAGGCTTTGGTGAACGGTATGCTTGAAAATACATCCCCATCTTCTGTTTACATTTTTATCAATGTATTTGTTACAGGTATAAAATGAAGTTGAGGATTGATCAGTGATTTAGATCCTTTTTACACTGAATATTTCTGAACTGAATTGTTCAATTGTTGGTGCTCCTCCTGATACGAATATGGATATTATTTCGTATTTGCTTTTTAAGCTTTCCCAAATGCAGATGAAGCCCTATACAAGTTTAGAATCCATACATACTTTGAATCTGGCTTCGTTGTGAAGGTGAGAACAAAAATTCAGAATCATTTATATATTTTAGTTAGTCTAGTATGTTTTTTCCTAGGCAGCAGGTTTTTTCTAATGGGTACATGTACAGTTGCAAATCTTGAGTCATCGAAGTGAATTATTATAAATTAGGAATAATAATACATAAGAAGCAATTTATAATTTCTGATCTGATCTATTATGTTTATTGCCACATTTGTTTATTATAAGAGACCTTGATTTGATATTTAAGAATATTACTTCTCAACTTTCATAATAGTTCTTTCTAATCGACATAACTTTTTTTCAGGTCAAGTATTCACAAAAGGCAAATTAAAAACCTCAGATGTTTGGTACATAATTGAATAGGATTTGTACTGCTCACTGTACTTGTATGGCCGGAAACAGTGAAGTAGGTGGTCATATTGGTGCTATATTAGAGGCAATGTCACGCACAGATTTGGAAGCTGTGTGGCCAATGCCATCCAGTCAAAAAATTTATTGGACGACTTGCATCTTGTTCAGTTGTTTTATAAAATAAAATGTTTCAAATGAATATATATAAATAAATGTTTGTTTATTTGTTGTTTTACTGATTCAGTTGATCACTCTTAATTTAATACCAATTATAAAAAAATGACACACAATATTGATATTTGTATATAGTACAATTTCGATAAATATCACGATATATCCAATTTTTACTGTTAATAAATTACAATACCCTTCGAAGGTTGTAGACGATGTGGTAACTTGATTACTCTCGTCTCGGACGTCCATCGTCTTGATGTTCTTGAAAAGGTTTTCACGATGTTTTGAATGTTTGTATCTGCAATCGTCTGAATACAGTATTCACATTCAAAACATCGTGTAAACCTTTTCAAATACATTAAGACGATGGACGTCCGAAACGAGAGTAATCAAATACAACACCCTTCACAAGACTTGATCGAGGCTTTCTATAATTGCCTGAAATATCTAAGAAGGGAAGGTTGAGATTAAAAGGCATATTTCTAAATATTTTTATTTATTGAGTCACCAGAATCCTAAAGAAAATTTGTATTCCAGTAATTCAATAACAATACCTATAAGAATGTTTTTTGAGGAGGTAGGTACATATATATATGAACATTCATTAGGGTTTTACTTTTGAAGTGGAAGATATATCAATATGAACTTTATTTGAAATGGGACCTCCTAATGTACAATAGTTCAGAGATATATACAAGTAGGCAAAATCATACAAGTAATCGTAGGAACAAATCACAAAAGTCTGAAGTTATAGGTAGGTATCCATGACGGAATGAAGGATGTTATCACGAATGTGCACACAGGGTATGTCTGCTGCGGCCTCTCTGATACTTGATATTTCCGAATCCGTAAGATCTTCTAAGGAACAAATCAAATCACAAAAGTCTGAAGTTAAAGGTAGGCATCCATGACGGATGTTATCACGAATGTGCACACAGGGTATGTCTGCTGCAGCCTCTCTGATACTTGATTTTCGAATCCGTAAGATCTTCTAGGTTGATTGCAGCTAACCATAGAGCTCTTCTCCTCCTCGATAAGTCATTTTAACTGGTCAAAAACTTATGATTTGAAACTGTAGACACCGAGTGAAACCCGACTCTATCCCTGTCGTGACGGGACCCACAGTTAACTACAATGCAAATAAGGGGCATTTTTCTTCAGTTGAAGCACGAATTATAATCTCAAATTGAAAAAACTACTCAAATTCGCACAGAAAATCAGAAAATAAACACTTTTACCACTATGGTCGCTTATGACGAATTGCAATATGTGCCAACAGCCGCCATATTGCTTTCGTTTTGGTACAGGTCGATGGATTGCCTAATTGGTTTCGTGCACGTTTGACAGATGGTTGACATTGGTTTCGTGCAGATTTGACAGATGGTTGACATTGGAGGTAAAACAACCTCACATTTTGGCTTTGTTTACTTTTGTAAAGAACGTTAATTCGACATTTTTACCGTTTTTATTGTGCTTCTAGTGAAATATTGTGACAATGGACCTGACAAAATATTATTCAAGTTTTATATGATGTTCACCGAGAACGGTATAAAGAGAAAATTGCAGTATTGGGCATCTTCTGAAAACTGAAGAATTATCATCAGATATTTCACTTTTTCCCAAAATAATGTATCCTGATATAGTAAATTATTTAGTGGAAACGAAGAGTGCTTTCACAATGACTGAAATGAAAGCATATAAAAGTTTATAAGCCTACAATCTAGCAACTTGTGGATGGGGGAAAATAATATATGTTAAGCAGATAAATTCTCATATCTTAGTCATTGGAAACTTATAATGCGAAAACAGGAGGAAGTTACATCGATAGGTAGAAAAGCATTTCGGATGCCACCAACTAATAAGCCAGCTGAGTACTGCAGAGTCTCATCACACCCAGTTGATAATTATTTTTACGCCATGTAGTGTTGTTTCCTCTTCGTAAGACCCTGTTGCGAATGTGTCCTTTCATATCACGTGAAACCAGTTTTGGAAACTATGTATATATACTGTAATGTTATATATTTTCAAATATGAATTGTTGTTATAATATGAAAATTTCTAATGTTCGCCCAGTGTTACGATAAATATTAAGAAATAAT
Organism: Gonioctena quinquepunctata; assembly: GCA_018342105.1. Taxonomy (NCBI): domain Eukaryota; kingdom Metazoa; phylum Arthropoda; class Insecta; order Coleoptera; family Chrysomelidae; genus Gonioctena; species Gonioctena quinquepunctata. Next base: position 150,227 of record JAFIRS010002102.1, on the reverse strand, counting down.
ATATTGCCTTTTCTTGTCCTTACTCTGCCTTGAAATGATATATTGCCCTAACTTTGCCTTTACTTGCCTTTTCCGCCCCACGTTTTGTGCGCCACTTGTAATGTATCAATATTTGTCAAATAAAATATGTTGATAATTTTGAGTTACTTGGAATAATTGATATATAATATGTGATAGATAAATGTTTTTCACCCTGTCTAATATTGCAATGATGTAATAATAATTGCTAGCTACGTCACTGTTCTCTCGTCACGTTGCTGCCAATTGTTATCATTTTTCTTACCCAGCTAGCCCAGTTGGTACACCTCTTATCTCAGATAGCCAGTTCAAGGCAATTTAGCCACTACTTGATATGTCAAAACTCAATTTATTCAATGGTCGTAGGAATGATTGTTGATCATTGTAAGAAAACAAACAACAAAGTATCAAAAAGCAATTATTTCCTTTATTCAGGAAGACTTAATTTTACCTGGCCTACGAGAAATAACTTATACTAATGTGAATCTACAAATATTCACGGATAATCATAAAAATGAAATCATGGATAGATAGACAGAACCTCACTTTTTCCTTGAGAGTGAAGTCATCTGTTATAGTTCAAAATAAAGTGAAATAAAGTTTTTCAGATGTGAAATACGTTATTTGTGAAATTGTTCAGGACCGGATGTGCACTATTAAAAGTTTTTATACCTGGCTGGAAATGTCGGTGTTCAAGATATGCCCTGAAACTGGATCCCTTCTCACTCCAAGCTCTATCAGGAACTCCAATACCATAAATCAGGAACCATACATATGCAGAAATAAGCTTTGGACACTTGGATATGTTGTATAATTAAGGTAATATTGGTTTTGTTCTTCAAATGTGGAATTATTTCATTTTTCTTTCTCCAAAAATGATGAGTAGCATTCCTTTTTACATTTTTTTCGATCTCCCTTTTTTGGCTTTGTTTGTTGTCACCTAGATACGAATTTTCCTTCCTCTTTTTTCATTTGAATTTTTGAATTCGCGCACCAAATTGTCACATTTCACTGTTTGGGTTCATCTTATATAATTTATATATACAACTATTTTTCCATTCTTATTACTATTTACAAATTTCAATAATAATTGCTTATGACATCACCCCGTTGTTATTCTCTCACAATTTCCAATTTTTCATATGACCATCTATTCCCTGATTGGCTAATCTCATCAAGAAGTTTGCTGTTCTACCATTGGTTACTTTTAGTTATCTACAATTTCATATACTGTATGTTTCAAATTTATAAATGTGTTGATCACTTTTTATTCATGAACATTTTGTAAATCTCGATTTTTTGTTGTCTTTTTACCAATTATGGGTTATAATCATTATGACAGTGTATGAAATTGATTGTGTTATAGTATTTTGACATTTTTACTATCCATATTATACATAGGCTTATAAATAAATAGAACTTCCAAAATTATGTAAAAACAATCTCTTGAAACTAATAACTATTTATTAATTATTCTTTTTGTGGTTTTTTTCTTTTTAAAACTCATAACTGGCATAACATAACATAACAATACGTTCACATTCAAATATATGTTAGTATTGTTTTTCACATGAATTCTAGTTGAGGTATCATTGTTTAAAAATTCTGTGAAATTTCTGTTTTAAACAACTTATGGGGAAATGAAAATTGATACAAATTTTTCCAATTTTTTATACTGATGACTAACTAACTTGCCCTTATTTCAACTGTTTTAAAATTCCTTTCTTACATCCTTACAACTAGTTGTCCTTTTAGTCCCTGATGAAGTTTATATGTAAATAAATGAAACGCTGGCCAATAATTAGAAAGTTTGTTATTTATCCTCTTACATATATATTTTTGGTAGGAAGTGGGATTGGGATTCTTTATTTAATATGAAACTTAAATAAGTGTTATAGATGTTTCACCCTGGCCAGGGGCATCTTCAGTATTTTTTTTCCTTTTTGGTTTTATGTTTTTTCATTTTATAGTTTACCAAATAATCTTGGTGATCATTGTACTTAGGAAATATTTTCTTTGTTGTATAATATATTTGTTGTATAATTTTTGATGTGGTTTGTATATATATATATATATATATATATATATATATATATATATATATATATTTAGTTCTTGTGATGAAAATCATGTTGATTATATGCATAATTATTGAAAATAAAACATTTATAATGGTTGAATTATTTATTTCATAAAAAAGGCAAGCCAAATATTCTACAATGAATTTCAAGTTAGAATGTGAAAATATAATTCATCAAATAAATTCCTTCTTTGGACTTCATTCGGCACCCAGCTTATTGAATAAATTGGTACAACATACCCTAGTGAGGGGGCATAACGCTTTTTTCTTATGTGACGATTTCTACCAGTCCACACCAACCACAAGCCGCGTAAAGGAACTTCGTTCAAAAATCCATCCTTGAAAAAATGCAAAGAAAAATTCCATCTTTGGGTTAGCAAATCCTCAGCAGACCACCATATCCAATTTATCCATATGAAATACCTGTAATCTTTTATATCTGTCACATACATGGCTATTGCCATGATTGGTACAAAATCGGGATGGTTTCTTCCCTCAAGGTAGCTTGCTCTCCTACAATATTAGGAAGTCGTGTTTATTAAAATGTGCCAAATTAAATATTATTTTTATCATGGCTATCTCTTCATGACTCACTGATTTAAAAAAAAAATAGATTCAACATATTTCCTTTACCAGAGTGAAAATGTCTTAGCGTTTGATGGCATGTATCCAGGCCGCTTGCCTTCTCTGGGAGATTTCACAATGTTTTCTATTTTTTACAACAGCAGATGGAATTTTTTTCTGATAACAGGGTCAAAAATACAAACATACAATTTACCTGAAAAATCGTATTCGGCCGTCTTTTGATGCATTTTTATTGCATTTCACAACAGAACAATATGAAGGCATGATCATCTACGAATTAAACAATAACACATGTTATCCAACTACTGAATTCTTTTTGAAATAGGTAAAAATGTTCAATTCTCCAACATAAACAAATCGGAAAAGTAAGGTTGTTTTACATCCAATGTCAACCATCTGTCAAACGTGCAGGAAACCAATTAGGCAATCCATACCACGTGACCCAATATGGCCGGTTGTTGGCACACAAACTGATAATCGCCATAAGAACATCATTGTCAGTGTGTACCTTTGGCTTGTAAAAGTGTATTTTTGGTTATTTTCGGAGCTTTTGTGTTGTTAATTAATAATTTTCAGATGGAGAGTGATTACCTGAAGACACTATTGTTGAAAAGCAGAGGCTTTGGTGAACAGTATGCTTGAAAATACATCCCTATCTTCTGTTTACATTTTTATCAATGTATTTGTTACAGGTATAAAATGAAATTGAGGATTGATCAGTGATTTAGATCCTTTTACAATGAATATTCTGAACGAATTGTTCAATTGTTGGTGCTCCTCCTGTTACAACATGGATATTATTTCGTATTTGCTTTTTAAGCTTCCCAAATGCAGAAAGCCCATACAAGTTTAAATCCATACTACGTTTGGAAAGTGGAACAAAAATTTAATTATTATATATTTTGTTAGTCTAGTATGTTTTTCCTAGGCAGCAGGTTTTTTTTAATGGGTACATGTACAGTTGCAAATCTCGAGTCATCGAAGTGAATTATTATAAATTAGGAATAATAATACAAAAAAATTTATAACTTGATCTGATCCATTATGTTTATTGCCACATTTGTTTATTACAAGAGATAGGATTTGATATTTAAGAATATTACTTCTCAACTTTCATAATAGTTCTTTCTAATAGACATAACTTTTTCAGGTCAAGTATTCACAAAAGGCAAATTAAAGACCTTCAGATGTTTTAATTTTTTTTGAATTCGAATGAAAGCTTTTGTATTGTTCACTGTACTTGTATGGCCGGAAACAGTGAAGTAGGTGGTCATATTGGTGCTATATTAGAGGCAATGTCAGATTTGGAAGCTGTGTGGCCAATGCCATCCAGTCAAAAAAAATTTATTGGACGACTTGCCCTTGTTCAGTTTGTTTTAAAAATAAAATGTTTCAAAATGAATATATATAAATAAATGTTTGTTTATTTGTTGTTTTACTGATTCAGTTGATTACTCTTAATTTAATACCCATTATAAAAAAATGATACACAATATTGATATTTGTATATAGTACAATTTCGATAAATATTACGATATATCCAATTTTTACTGTTAATAAATTACAATACCCTTTGAAGGTTGTAGACGATGTGGTAACTTGATTACTCTCGTCTCGGACGTCCATCGTCTTAATGTTCTTGAAAAGTTTTCACGATGTTTCGAATGTTTGTATCTGCAATCGTCTGAATACAGTATTCACATTCAAAACATCGTGTAAACCTTTTCAAATACATTAAGACGATGGACGTCCGAAACGAGAGAATCAAATACAACACCCTTCACAAGACTTGATCGAGGCTTTGGATAATTGCCTGAAATATCTAAAAGAGAAGGTTGAGATTGAAAGACATATTTCTAAATATTTTTATTTATTGAGTCACCAGAATCCTAAAGAAAATTTGTATTCCAGTAATTCAATAACAATACCTATAAGAATGTTTTTTTGAAGAGGTAGGTACATATATATGAACATTCATTAGGAGTTTTCTCTACTTTTGAAGTTGGAAAATATATCAATTTATATATATATATATATATATATATATATATATATATATATATATATATATATATATATATATATATATATATATATATATGAACTTTATTTGAAATGGGACCTCCAAATGTACAATAGTTCAGAGATATACAAGTAGGCAAAATCATACAAGTAATCGTAGGAACAAATCACAAGTCTGAAGTTAAAGGTAGGCATCCATGACGGATGTTATCACGAATGTGCACACAGGGTATGTCTGCTGCAGCCTCTCTGATACTTGATTTTCGAATCCGTAAGATCTTCTAGGTTGATTGCAGCTAACCATAGAGCTTTTCTCCTCCTCGATAAGTCATTTTAACTGGTCAAAAACTTATGATTTGAAACTGTAGACACCGAGTGAAACCTGACTCTATCCCTGTCGTGACGGGACCCACAGTTAACTACAATGCAAATAAGGGGCATTTTTCTTCAGTTGAAGCATGAATTATAATCTACAATTGAAAAAACTACTCAAATTCGCACAGAAAATCACAAAATAAACACTTTTACCACTATGGTCGCTTATGACGAATTATAATGTGTGCCAACAGCCCGCCATATTGCTTTCGTTTTGACAGGTCGATGGATTGCCTAATTGGAGGTAAAACAACCTTACTTTTCCAATTTGTTTACGTTGGAGAATTGAACATTTTTACCTATTTCAAAAAGAATTAGTAGTTGGATTACATGTGTTATTGTTTAATTCGTAGATGATCATGCCTTCATATTGTTCTGTTGTGAAATGCAATAAAAATCATCAAAACACGGCGAATACGATTTTTCAGGTAAATTGTACGTTTGTATTTTTGACCCTGTTATCATAATTCCATCTGCTGTTGTAAGAAATAGAAAACATTGTGAAATCTCCCAGAGAAGGCAAGCAGCCTGGATAGATGCCATCAAACGAAAGGACTGGTCTGATAAGTTAACGAAATATGGTAGAGTTTGTTCCAGACATTTTCACTCTGGTAAAGGAAATATGTTGAATCTATTTAATTTATTTATAATATATTTCAGTGAGTCATGAAGAGATAGCCACGATAAAAATAATATTTAATTTGGCACATTTTAATAAACACGACTTCCTTATATTGTTGGAGAGCCAGCTTCCTTGGGAAGAAACCCATCCCAATTTGGTACCATCCATTAATATGGGATATGAAATCAATCATGGCAATAGTATGTGATAGATATAGATATAAAAGATTACAGGTATTTCATATGGATAAATTAGATATGGTGGTCTGCTGAGGATTTGCTAACCCAAGGATAGAATTTTTCTTTGAATTTTTTTAAGGATGGATTTTTGAACGACGTTCCTTTATGCGGCTTGTGGTAGGTGTTGACTGGTAGATATCATCACGTAAGAAAAAAGCGTTATGCCCCCTCATTAGGGTATGTTGTACCAATTTATTCAATGAGCTGGGTGCCGAATGAAGTCCAAAGAAGGAATTTATTTGATGAATTATATTTTCACATTCTAACTTGAAATTCATTGTAGAATATTTGGCTTGCCTTTTTTATAAAATAAATAATTCAACCATTCTAAATGTTTTATTTCCAATAATTATGCATATAATCAACATGAATTTCATCACAAGAACTAATATATATATATATATATATATAATATATATATATATATAGATATATATATATATATATATATATATATATATATATATACAGCCATCGATATTCAATAATTATATTATACAACAATAAAGAAATCATATTTCCTAAGTACAATGATCACCAAGATTATTTGGTAAACTATAAAATGAAAAAACCAAAAAGGAAAAAAATATACTGAAGATGCCCCTGGCCAGGGTGAAACATCTATAACACTAATTTAAGTTTGATTTCAAAAAAAGAATCCCAAGAACTTCCTACCAAAAATATATTTGTATATAGATACGATTGTCGGAAGAGGACAAATAAACTTTCTAATTATTAGCCAGCGTTTCATTTATTTACGTATAAACTTCATCAGGGACTAAAAGGACAACTCGTTGTAAGGATGTAAGAGAAAAGAATTTTAAAACAGTTGAAATAAGGGCAGTATAAAAAATATGGATTTTTTTTATTTTCCCATAAAGTTGTTTAAAACAGAAATTTAACATAATATTTAAACAATGATACCTAAACTAGAATCTCATGTGAAAAAACAATACTAACATATATTTGAATGTGAACGTATATATAAAAACACATAGTTTCCAAAAATGGTTTCACGTGATATGAAAGGACACATTCGCAACAGGGTCTTACGATGAGGAAACAACACTACATGTCGTAAAAACAATTGTCAACTGGGTGTGATGAGACTCTGCAGGGCTCAGCTGGCTTATTAGTTGGTGGCATCCAAAATGCTTTTCTACCTATCGATGTAACTTCCCACTGTTTTCGCATTATAAGTTATCAGTATTTTTATAGGTATGATGGTTCACCTTTCCAATGACTAAGATACAAGAATTTATCTGCAACATATATTCTTTTCCCTCATCCACAAGTTGGTCATTGTGAAAGCACTCTTCGTTTCCACTAAATAATTTACTATATCAGGATACATTATTTTGGGAAAAAGTTAAATATTTGAATTCTTCAGTTTTCAGAAGATAGGGATCAATGCCCAATACTGCAATTTTCTCTTTATAGCGTTCTCGGTGAACATCATCTAAACTTGAATAATATTTTGTCAGGTCCATTATCACAATATTTCACTCGAAACACAATAAAAATGTCGAATAAACGTTCTTTACCATAGTAAACAAAGCCAAAATGTGAGGTTGTTTTACCTCCAATGTCAACCATCTGTCAAATCTGCACGAAACCAATACACGCGGATCGGGCTATTTGGTTGGAAAAATATTAAAGATTATCTAATAATGGAAGAATATATATATATATATATATATATATATATATATATATATATATATATATATATATATATATATATATATATATATGAAATTGTCACTCAAGCAATATCATCGAGGATTTTAACATATTTCGGTTGAATTCAGTGCAGTTGAACGCAGAGTATGGAACTCGAACTAGAGTCTATTTTCATTCATGCCTAAAACTTATTTTAGGTTTCAAAATGTATAAACCTGGTTACGTTGATTACTTCTTAAAAATCCCCGCAGCAGTTCCAGTTGTTGGTGAGGGTATAACCTAAACAATTGCAGGAAAGGAATACCTTTAATTATTGAAATCTGAACATCTTCCCTTCAGTGTTTGGCATGTCATGAAATCTGGCATATTCTTGAATAAACTTTATGTTTTTATATATTTTTTTCAGACCAACAATGTGAAGATGAAAAGGGCCACGAATCATATGTGATCGAATTCGAGAGTGGTTCCGAAACGCCTAGTGATTTAGGTAATAAATATTTCATATAATTAAAAAACAAGCACCTCTTAACTTTCAGTGGTTGTTTTATTTTGAGAAACATTTCATTGGCAATTATTATCAAGGCTTTCTTAATGTTCCATTTCATTGAGCAGTATTTATTGATTATTTCAATTGAAATATTCCAGATATTCTCTCACAACCCCAAATGAAGACATCGAAAGCTACCCAAACAGGTTAGTTTGAATACGAATTTTATTGAAAATGTAAAAAATTGTTGGAACAAACTTACCAAATTTTATGAACATTCCAGTAGTTTTTTCTTAATTGAAATTATGTGATGTGATTATTTTATTTTTCCATTTTTAGCAAACTTGGACCTTGCCACTGATGTTGTAGATCTAAGACCTCTCCTCGACTCAATAATTAGAACGCAAGTCGAGCATTCCATTTGTTTGCAAGAAATTAAACAAATAATTGTTAATGAAGGACATGAAAGTGATGTCGAGAAGGCATCCTTCAATTTTGATTTAGCATGCGACTGCTTGGAGGCCTTGGAGAGTCTAGAAACATATGTAGGTACCCACAGTTCGTAAGTGTTACTCTATGTATATATAATACTTGGCAATATAAGATTTTTTCGATTTATATACTTTAAAATTTTTTTTTTTGGAATTTTAAAATTTTTTTTTTTTTAAAACTTTTTTTGTTCCTATATTGGTAAGAGTTTTAATAAGACATTATTTATTTTAGGTTAAATTCCTTAAAAAATTGAGGAATGATTGGAGAGATTTCACATGTAGGTGCATGAAAACTATTTTTACAAATAGTTTGGATGAAATCTGCTCATGGACTGGACAAAAATCCAATTTTCCCGTGAGCAATTTGAATTTTATGGAGTTGATGTTTGGTAAGTTTGATAGTGAGTAAAAAAAGTTGGCATATTTCTAGTTCATTTATTTCTCTTGGTTTCTCCAATGGGTTAAATTAAAAAGTTCAATCAAGTAATGTTCTCTCCATTGGGAGTATCTTTTCTTTAGAAAATATGTTCAATATACAAGTGTATCAAAACAAAGTTCTTTTTTTTGTAAACATTGTATATTATTCCATATATGAATAAGGATCACATTGACCAGTACAAATAAATAAAATAAAGTTATGTAGGTCAACCCTCTGTTCAGGAGCTATACCGAGTATCCCAGATCTTTTCATATAGCCATTTTCTCAGTTATGCTTCTTGGAAAAATCATCTTCACCATCCCATATTTTTGTTTGAATTGTCTATATTTCGTAGATGTGGTCCATAAAAAAACCTGACAATTTTTTTTAATTTGGATTGATTAAGCAGTTTGATAATGCTCAGTTTGAAAGAAGTCTGCGTTTAAAGTTTGATGAAAATAACTGCAGTTGCAAATAACTTATGACAAAAACCAACCATGTTTTGAAAAATTTCAACAATCTGTATCTCGAAAACAAATCATTTTTCGATAAACATTTCATAGGAAAAATGTATTTTATTTTGACGAGACCTACCACATACTTAGTTTTTGTAATGTTCTCAGCAACTTCATTTAGCGCCCTAGGAGCTAAGTAACATGCATCGATATAGAAAATTGTAAATATCTCGAAAACGATCACCTCCAGCGTTGTTGAGGAAGTGTACCTTTTTTACTTGGAAAAGGTGTGGAAATAAGGTTTTTTCATGAAAAGTACCAAAAGTTCACTGTCAAAAATGTTAGGGCAATTTGAAATAAATAATGACAGCGTACGCAGCGCCCTCTAGATGCTAGAGGAATATTAATACGAAATAATGATTTCCCACGTCAAAAAAACCCCGGGTACCAAATTTCGTACAAATAACTAATTTTTTGTAAAAGTTATTTTCAAAAAGCGAACAAAAAAATTCAATTTCAACACCCTGTATCTCCGAAACGAAGAATTTCCGGACACAAGTTTATATAGACTTTTTTTCCTAAAATTGTCTCAGGAATACGTCACTTGAATATTTTAACGTACTTATGTTACACCCTGTATATATATGTATGTCAATCGTTTAGTTCCGGGACATTTCTGAGAGCCTTTTTTTCTGCATACGTTAACCATATATCACTCCAGCTATCCGCCGGTATCCTTTTTTTTCGAATTTTCAGTAGTTTTGTAGTTAACGATATATATAGACGAGTTCCGGGACATTTTCTAACAAAAATGCTCAATTCTCAGAGTTTAAGCGAGTTTAAGCTATCCGCTGGTATTCGAATCGATTTCCAATTCATGTTAGATTTTCAGTTAACAATGTATAGACGAGTTCCAAGACACTTTGAAAAAAGCTTTCTATATTCTGAGGAAGTCAACATATGCACTTTTTTCTGCGTATCTTGACCAAACATTAATCATACATTAATCAGGCGAACAGCTGGTTTGAGATATTATTTGAATTCGTGATATTTCTTGGGTTAACGGGTTATAGGTATATGAGCAAGTCTATGATATTAAATAAAAAAAATAAATATATCTACTGTGATCAACTGATTTTTTTAAATAATTATTAACTAAACATAATGTGTTTTTATTTTTGATTATTGTTGGTTTCCCAATCAACATGTAAAGACGAGTTCGGGACACTTTGTGAAAAAAATGCTCAATGTAAGAATTTTAACGATTTTTCTGCATATATTCACCATAAATATATCACTCAAGCTATCCGCTGGTATTCGCATTGATTTAGAATTCATGTTAAATTTCCAGTTAATAATGTATAGACGAGTTCCCAGACACTTCCTATTTACTGATGAAGTTAACATATTCTGTTTTTGCGTATGTTTACCATATATATATATAGTCGAACGAACTGCTGGTTTTAGATAGTTTTTTAATTCATGGTATTTCTTGGGTTAATGGGTTGATGGTATATAAGCACGTATAAATTGCGAAAATCAATTCACCTTCAACCGGTTTTTTGCATTATTAACTAAAATAATATTAGCTATCCGCTGGTGAGTTTATTTCTAATTATTAGTAGTTTTCCATTGTTCGATGTATAGACAAGTTTCAGGAACATATATCACTCAAGCTATCCGGTATCCGTGTTTTTCTTGAATTTTCAGTAGTTTTGTAGTCAACGATATATAGCCGAGTTCCGGGACACTTTCTAACAGAAATGCTCAGTTCTCAAAGATTTAACGATTTTTCTGCATAAGTTCATCATATATCACTTAAGCTAACCGATGGTATTCGAATCGATTTCGAATTCGTGTTAGAATTTCACTTAACAATGTATAGACGAGTTCCAAGACACCTTGAAAAAAGCTTTCTATATACTGAGGAAGTCAACATATGCAGTTTTTTCTGCGTATCTTAACTAAACATTAATCAGGCTAACAGCTGATTTAAGATATTTTTTGAATTCGTGATATTTCTTGGGTTAACGGGTTGTAGGTATATGAGCAAGTCTATGATATTAAATAAAAAAAAATATCTACTGTGATCAATCGTTTTTTTAATAATTATTAACTAAACATAACATAACTATCCGCTAATATATGTTTTTATTTTTGATTATAGTTGGTTTTCCCAATCAACGATGTAAAGACGAGTTCCGGGACACTTTGTGAAAAAAATGCTTAATGTACAAAATTTAAACGATTTTTCTGCATATATTCACCATAAATATATCACCTTAGCTATCCGCTGGTATTCGCATTGATTTCGAATTAATGTTAAATTTCCAGTTAATGATGTATAGACGAGTTCCCAGACTCTATTTACTGATTGTTATGTATTCAATGTTCTAGTATTACATCCTGTATGGGATATCAGATATAGATGTTGTCAGACAACTGTCATTGATATCTTGTATGACTTGTTCAAAAAAGTATTAAAACTAAAAGCCAGTGGAAAGTACAAAGCCTCTGTTATTTCTAAAATCAATCCAGAGAAACTAAACATTATATGGTGGCAGCGAAAAAGCGCGCTGGATTTTAGTGAAAAATACGCCAATTGAATTGAAACTTTGAGAGTCCAATCGGTTGATTTTTGTAATATTGAAACATAAAATTACTGAAAATCGTTCAAGATGGCTGCTGATGGTATTAAAAACCCCGGTGAAATGGATTTCAAAGGAGACATATCATCCAATTGGAAACTGTGGAAGCAGAAATTCCATTTCTATCTGCTAGCCACAGGAAAGAATCAGAAAGCTAATGATGTCAAAATAGCTTTGCTGTTGAATTTCTTAGGCAATGAAGGAATTACAATATACAATACTTTCGAATACGAAACGGATGAAGATAAGAATCATCTTGAGACAATTTTGAAGAAGTTTGATAGCTACTGCAACCCGATTAAAAATACTGTTTATGAACACTATACATTTTTCAAACGTGACCAAATATTAGGCGAGACTGTTGATCATTTCCTAACAGCGCTCCGACAATTAGCTTCAACATGCGGATTCAAAGAAAAAGACACACTCATTCGTGATAGGTTAGTGTTAGGTATTCGGGACAAAGCGAATCCAGGAAAAACTCTTGCAACATTCTGATCTAAAATTACCAGACGCAATTAATATATGTCGATCAATGGAAAATAGTGCCATAACCCAGAAGAAAATATCCAAGGAGCAGAATTTACCAGTATGTGCTGTCAAATATGACTCCTCCAAATATAAGCAACGTACAGGTCCACCTCCAGGAAATTTTGTGAAGAAATATTCGTCTGCAGTAAGTTTCAACCAGAAGAATGGTAACAATTTCTACTGTAATCGATGTGGACAATATCATCAAGATCAAGGTAAGTGTCTAGCTATTCAAAGATACTGTAGCAAATGTAAACAGAAAGGTCACTATCGGAAATTTTGCAAAAATAAAGCTGTTCATGATATCGAAGAAAATGAAATTCCAAATGACGATAATGGTGAAGATGATGACCTTGACGACCAAAATATTGTTTGGACAAACTAATGTTCATGCAATTGAGTGGTATGAAATTTAGAAAATCGTTGAGATTGATACAAAACTCAAAATTGATACGGGAAGCCAAGTCAATATCCTCAATTACAGTGACTTTAAAAAACTTCATATTAGTGAAGATGAACTAATTAAAACAAAAGTTAATCTTTCCTCATATTCTGGACATAAAATAGACATTTTCGGTAAGATTAAGTGGAAATGTGCTTTCAATGGACATAATAAGGAACTCTTATCCTATGTGTTAAAATCTCAAACTCCATGTTCAATTATTGGACTTGAGGCAGCATATGAACTGAAAATCATTGAGAATAATGATGAACATAAGTATAATATTAAAAGTGTTGTTAAAAATGAAAACTCTTTCGAAAATGTGATAGGCAAAAGTGTCAAGGACATTCTTGATAGACATTCTTCAATTTTTACGGGACTAGGTAAAGTGAAGAGCACTTGTAAAATCACTCTTAAAGACTCTGCTGTTCCTACTGTAAGCGCACCTCGAAAAATACCAATAGCTCTCAAAGCTAAGGTGAAACAAAAATTGGATGAAATGGTTTCAGAAAATATAATCGTTCCAGTTACTGAGCCAACAGATTGGGTACATCCGATAGTTATTGCTCCTAAGGCAAATGGGGACATTCGAATCTGTATGGATCCCAGATCTTTGAACGTTTATTTGAGGGAAATTTTTAAATACCGACTTTAGACTGTTTATTCAGTGGAATTGAATGGTGCCAAATTTTTAGTGTGTTAGATGCATCTCAGGCGTTTTACAAATTCCTTTAGATGATGATAGCTCTAAGTTGTGTACGATTGCCACTTGTTGGGGAAGATACCGTTATCTTACGTTTACTACCATACGAATATCCTGTGCACCAGAAATATTCCAGAGAAGGTATATGAGATTTTGACAGGGCGTTCGAGGGGTCATTTCTTATTTTGACGATATTTTAGTGTTTGAAAAAACTCTAAATGATCATAATTTCAATTTAAGCAATTTCTAGATAAAATTTCTAGAATTGGGCTGACATTGAACTTGCGTAAGTCACAAATATATTATCAACTGTAAAATTTCTTGGACATAAAATCAGTGATGCAGGTATTGCACCTGATGAAAAATAAAACTCGGGCTATAAGAGGATAGAGTTCGCCAAAAAAATAAAAAGATCTGAACGCTTCTTAGGTATGATCGTTTATCTCGCTAAATTCATTCCCAATCTCTCCCAAGAAACGAGAGTGTTTTGCGAAAATTACTCAGTAGCTCAATGTTGAGTGGATTTGGACGGAAAATGAAAACGTTGTTTTGATCGCCTCAAACAGCTTGCAACATCAACTCCTGTTCTTTCATTATTTCGATTTATCGAGAAACTGTTTATCAGTGGATGCGAGTCCATTTGGCCTAGGGGCCGTTGTACAGGAAAACCATCAATAGAGTATGCTTCTAACAAAACTCAACAGAAGTATAACCACATTGAGAAGGAACTTCTTGCTTTAGTCATGGGTGCAAAAGGTTTCATTATTATCTTTACGGCAAAAAATTCAAAATTCAATCTGATCACAGATCTCTTATTGGATTGTTGAAAAAGCCTCTTGACCAACTTTCACCCCGAATTCAGCGACTCACTATTCGTTTACTAAGATACAATTTTGAACTTATCTTTGTTCCTGGAAAACAAATGCAAGTTGCTGATGCTCTCAGTAGAATCCAAATTCTGACGTTATATAAATACTGGTATCTTGATCAAAATTTATCAGGTTCATTTGATCATCACAACTACTCCTGAAAAAAAAACAAGACTAATTCAAGAAGTTGGATGCTGATGCAATCTTGTCAAAAGTACAATTTTACGCTTTGAATGGTTGGCCCAGTCATAAAAGTAATATATTTCTCCAGAGCTTAAAAATACTGGGATACATTCTGAATATATATGTACATAAGAATATTTTATTTTTTCGAAAACGAATAATTGTTCTCTAAGTTTGAAACAAGAATTTCTCAACGGTCCTACGCAACAAAGGTTTGCGTTTCCTGCAAAAAACTTGCTCAGGAATCTATCTATTGGCCCAACATAAACTCAGATATAAAAAAACCTTGGACTCGGGTTTTAGAATTTTGTCAACAATATTCTCAAAAAAAGATCAAGAGAACCACTTACTTTTCCCCATCAAGTTCCAGATTTTCCATGGGAAAAATTGAATTAAATTTTAACCCGGGGGGACTACAATTTTTTTAGTTTTATTGACTATTTCGTAAATTCGTTATTGTCAAAAATTATACAAATAAAACACTGGAGGGTTAGTATCTGCTTTGAAAATGTATTCTCCATCATGGCTTGCCATAAAATTTATTTTCAACAATGGCCCACCATTCAATTCCTTGAATTCAGAAATTCCCGCGTCGGGTAGAAATAAAGCTTTCAACATCAAAGGTCCCTACTATCACGGCCCGAATGGAATTTTTTAGAAAACCAATTCAAACTTTAAAGGGGTTTGCTAGCCCAAAGGCTGTCGTAAACGAAGATCCATTTCTGTCGATTCTCAATTACAATGAACCCCAAAATAAAATTTTTCCCAGCACCATGTGTTAATGGGCGAAAATTAAACCAATGTTTCCCCTTCTCACAGAATTTTCCCTACAAATATCATCTCAGATATGGAAAAGTGGTAGAAAAAAATACACAGATTTAAAATCTGACAAATCTGCTAAGAAATTATCAGAACTGCATCCCAATCAGAAAGTGCTGATACAAAAAAGGTATTCGTTCCGGGAAAACCTGCTATATAGTCGAAGTTTGGATCAAAATGTTTATCTACTTGAAGGGGAAAGGATTGGCTGAATCCCCTTGAAATAGATATCATATTAGACCTCTGAGGAACCTCCAAAAAAACTCTACAGAAGTCGTCTGTCAGCGGAAAAAACGTTTCTATCAAGAAAACCCAGATTCTCAATCCAGAATTCTTGGAAGAAAAGTTCCTTGACCCACAGAGACTCCCCCCCAGAGCTCCCCGAATGGCGTATTTTAGAACTCCTGAAGTTTTAAATTTTTTGATTTCCATTTTTAAAAGGGCGTGTTATGTATTCAATGTTCTGTATTCCCATCCTGTATGGGGATATCATATAGATGTTGTCAGAAAACTGTCATTGATATCTTGTATGACTTGTTCAAAAAAGTATTAAAACTAAAAGTACAAAGCCTCTGTTATTTCTAAAATCAATCCAGAGAAACTAAACATCATACTGATGAAGTTAACATATTTTGTTTTTGCGAATGTTATATATATATATATATATATATATATATATATATATAGTCAGAACTGCTGGTTTTAGATAGTTTTTTTAATTCGTGGTATTTCTTGGTTATGGGTTGATGGTATACAAGCACGTTTCAATAAAATAAATTCACCTTCAACCGGTTTTTGCATTTATTAAATAAACATGACATTAGCTATCCGCTGGTAAGTTTATTTCTAATTATTAGTAGTTTTCCATTGTGCGATGTATAGACAAGTTTCAGGAACATATATCAAGCTTCTCCGCCGGTATCCGTTTTTTTCTTGGATTTTCAGTAGTTTTGTAGTCAACGATATATAGACGAGTTCCAGGACACTTTCTAAAAAATGCTCAAGTCTCAAAGGTTTAACGATTTTTTCTGCATACGTTAATCATATATCATTTAAGCTAACCGCTGGTATTCGAATCGATTTCGAAATCATGTTAGATTTCCAGTTAACAATGTATAGACGAGTTCCAAGACACTTTGAAAAAAGCTTCCATATACTGAGGATATGCAGTTTTTTCTGCGTATCTTAACCAAACATTAATCATACAATAATCAGGCTAACAGCTGGTTTTAGATAATTTTTGAATTCGTGATATTTCTTGGGTTAACGGGTTGTAGGTTTATGAACAAGTCTATGATATTAAATTTGAAAAAAAATACTCTGTGATCAACCGTTTTTTTTGGTAATTATTAACTAACATTACATAAGCTATCCGCTAAATGTGTTTTTATTTTTGATTATTTTAGTTTTCCAGTTATGATATTAAATTTGAAAAAAAAAGACGAGTTCAGGGACACTTTGTGTGAAAAAAAGCTCAATGTACAGAATTTTAACGATTTATCTGCATATATTCACCATAAATATTCACTCAAGCTATCCGCTGGTATTCGCATCGATTTCGACGTCATGTTAAATTTTCAATTAATAATGTATAGATGAGTTCCCAGACACTTTCTATTTACTGATGAAGTTAACATATTCCGTTTTTGTGTATGTTTACCATATATATACTCGAACAAACTGCTAGTTTTAGATAGTTTTTTTTAATTCGTGTCATTTCTTGAGTTAATGGGTTGATGGTATATAATAAGCACGTTCCAATAAAATGAATTGAAAAAGTTTCTTTAAAATTGTTTTCGGAAGATCAATCTCACGAAACATGAGAGGTTCATACAGGAAAAAAACCATTTCAATCAATGTTTGTTTAAAATTGTTTCCGGAAGACCCATCTCACGGAAACATGGAGGTTCATACGGGAAAAACCCATTTTTCAATGCAAAGTTCTTCGAAAAGGTTTTGCAAGTTTAAATTTTCTTAAATTTAAGACATGATAGAATTCATACGGGAATAAAACTATTTCAATGAAAGTTGTAAATTTTTTCCGAATAATAGAAAAGAGGTTCTACGGGAAAACCATTTAATGTTTAAATTGTTTCCGGAAGACCATCTCACGGAATGTTCGTACGGGTGAAAACCATTCAATGCAAGTTTGTAAAATTGTTTTCCCAGAAGACCAATCTCACAGAAACATGTGAGAGTTCATCAGGAAAAACTTCTCAATGCAAAGTTTGTCCGAAAGTTTTAAATCTAAAAGAACATTATTAGTTCATGATAGAATTCATCTGGAAAAAAACCATTTCAATGTACAGTTTGTAAAAATTTCCAACAAAAGAACATTGACAACACGAGAGATTTCATACAGGGGAAAAACCGTTTTAATGTAAAATTTGTTTTGTTTTCTCTAATAGGACGTCTTAGGAAAACGAGAGAATTCATACAGGACAAAAACCATTTCAATCAAGTTTGTTTAAAATTGTTTTTCGTCCAGTCTCCTGGAACATATGAGAGGTTCATACGGGAGAAAAACAATTTCAATGTAAAGTTTGTCCGAAAAGATTTGCATTTAAAAGGGCATTATTAATTCATGATGGAATTCATACGGGAATAAAACCATTTCAATGCAAAATTGTTTTCCCAGAAGACCAATCTCACGGTACATACGGGAGAAAAACCATTTCAATGCAAAGTTAGTAATAAATTGTAATTCTTTGAGGCTAGATGGTAAGCAAATCTTGCATGTACATTTTAAATAGAGTTAGGTACTTTCAGAAATTTGTTTGTTATACTACGAGTCACAATATTATGCGAGAAATCCTCAAAACTCGAAGGCCTCTATTGTGTATGAATGTTTTTGTATGTTGAATATGTTTCAGGTGAATCATATGGCTGTGTTTTTGGATTTATGCTTTACACATGAATAAGGTATTAATATCAATCATTCTGATGAGTTAGTAATGCCCAAGAGTTATCACCATATTGCCTATGACTTTCAAATTATTACGGATCATGAATTATTAATCTTTGAAATATACAATTCTTTACCATGATTTTAGAAACACAAACTTTATCGGTTTGAATGATTACTTAGCAAATATTGATTGGAACTCTTCCCTTGATAGTGAAGATGTAGATATTGCCCTAGAGCAATTTTATGACATACTTTACACTGCTACAAAAATTTTTGTCCCTGTTAAATACTTCAAATCTAGTAATTTTCCTAATTGGTTTTCATAAAAAGATAGCTTATAAAAAATCACGCTTTGCGTGATCAATGCAAATTACTCAGTAGTGATTGCCACAAGAAATATATTGACAGATTGGAAGCTGAATTAGCCTCTAATCCATCATGTTTTTGGAGACATATCAAAGAAAAAATTGTGTTTACACTCTTACCAGACCAATATTTATACTATATGATTTATCGTGGAGTGCAAATGTTTTCCCGCTTTACTGAAAAAATACTTTCATAAACCCAATATATAAATCAGGAGAAAGAAGTGATATATCAAACTATAGAGGAGTGGCAATTCAATATGAAGTACCAAAGTTGTTTGACAAACTCATCTCAATACAACTAGAGTGGTCCTCCAGGCATGTCATTATTCCTGAACAACATGGGTTTCACCCTCGAACTTAATGTTATATCAATCATATATTTTAAACGGTTATGAAAATCGAATTCAGGTCGATAGTGTATATACTGATTTCACAAAAGCATTTGACAGAGTTGATCATAAATTATTGATTGATAAGTTAAAGGCACTGGGAATTGGCTCTAATGCGTTAGCATGGCTAAGTAGTTTTTCAACAGGTAGAGCCCAGTGTGTGAGAATCAATAACTATGTTTCAAATGCTATTGCTGTTCCTTCTGGTGTTCCACAAGGTTCTCACTGTGGGCCAATTTTATTTAGTTTATTTGTCAATAATATGTGTGAAGTGTTACAAAACTCGATTTTTTTATGTTTGCCGATGATGTAGGAATTTACAAAATGATATCCAATATAGATCATTGTACTGAGCTTCAGAAAGACATAGATGATTTTTGTAAATGGGTCGTTACTAATGCACTTAGTCTAAATGTCAACAAATGTTTCTGTATTTCATTTTTGAGAACTTTATCCTCACATTACTTCAGTTATAAAATAAATGGAGATTCGGTTACACGTGTAACTGAAATTAACGATTTAGGGATTTTACTGGATGACAAACTGACATATAAAACACACATGGCAAAAATTAGGAATTCCAATGATACGTCAATTTCCAATCTGAAATTATTATATTGCTCTTTTGTCAGATCTCTATTAGAATATGCTTCTATAATTTGGTCCCCTTTTTACAGAAGTGATGTTGAAATGATCGAAAGAGACACCGTGCATTTAGACTGGGTTTGAACTGGGATCATGATTATGCCTACATTGGCAATCTCACAAATCTAGAACCATTGGAAAAACGTAGACTAATGGCAGATTCGTGCTATATGTATAAACTTATGGGATCCTTGATTCTCCGCCTAATCTTCTATCCCGAATACTCTTTAATATTCATAACAGAACAAGAAATAGGTCATTATTCTTTGGAAGGGATCATATTACAAACTATGGTTACCATAACCCCCCAAGGTTACCACTGAATATAATAAGAATTGTTCACAATTAGACATTTTCAACATTTCATTTAACAACTTTTTTTTTTTTAGTAGTAGTAACTTTCCAATCGTATTCATTAAATATGGAAACAGTGTCATCAGCATATGACACTACTTTGCTATCTACAGGAGAAAAACCATTTCAATGCAAAATTTGTCCAAAGAATTTTGTTGATAAGAGAACATTATCGCATCACGAGATAATTCATGCAGGAGGAAAACTATTTCCGTTCAAAAATTTGCAAAGCACATCTTTAGCATGATAAAATTCATACAGTACAAAAACCATTTTAATGCAAAATTTGTTTGAAATCGGTTTTCCAAAAGAAGCATGTTACGCCACATGGGAGAGAAAAACTATTCCAATGCAAAGATTGTCCGGAGAGTTTTGCATTTAAAACTACATTATTACATCATGATAGAATTCACAACAACGACAACAACGCACCCAGATATGCATGGAAAATGGGTAGAATAACTTCTGTCCATCCAGGACCTGATGGTAGGATCCGTGTTGTTGATGTCAAGACTGCCATCTCTGAATATAGAAGGCCTTTCACTAACATTTCCCGACTTGAGCCTGGAGTAACTAGTTCCTATAGAAGGGGAGAGAATGTGAGCGACAAGATCCTGTATATGTATCTATTATTTTGTTCTTATTATTGAGTTGTTTAAAAAAAGAGAGAATTGTCAAAATTAATTTTTTTCTTGATCTTGCATCAACTGACATATTTGTGGTACATACGCAATTTGACCAATCTTATCTGAACTCTCCCGGGGGATATTTATAGGTGTCACATCTATAATTTTGTTCATTTTATATACAGGGTCCTGCAACAGTGGCGCGGTGTTCCATATCTCTATTTAGGAAACAGATAGGAATCTATATTTCTAAAATATTACCGTTTGCTCGAGCTCGACAAAATTAAAAAAAAATCGGTCACACAGGGTGTTCAATTTTTTCTGGGCGGATCCCAATTGTGTTTTTTTAAATGGCAACCTATATTTTTTATCGCTTTTTCGGTTTTTATATAGAAAATGAAAGATACTTTATGTATATCTTCACTTCGAAAATATTGACGGTTTTCGAGATTTCTAGCATGACAGGTTTTTTTTCCAATATTCGTCACTCAGAATATTTGAAATCATAAATTTGTGCCAAGTCCAATAGAAATTTTTTTGTGGTCAAATATTCTACATTGGTATATATCTGAAATCGACCTGTGATATACAGGGTATTAAAAACAGCTTGCCACATATTGTAAATACAAATTTGCAGAATCTTCCTTATTTTGAATGGAACACCCTGTATATTATTGATCCATAAGAAGCGCCAACAAAGGCTCTACAAATGTCATCAGGTATTCCCTATAGTTAAGTTTACTAGTTATTCTTAAAACAGCTCTTTTTTCGAAAAATTGCAAGTATTCATATTTCTTCGCTTTAATCTGAATGAACGACTTTTTCCAAAGCGAAATCCATTTGACCACTGATAAGAATATACGAAAGATATCTTGTTTCAATTATGTACATTACAAGGTGTCCAAACAAATATGTTTTCATGAAATAAATGTATGTATCACATTTTTCTAAATAAAAAATTATTTTTTTCATTGGATGCAGAATTTTACGCATAAATCGTGCAATATTAAACCAAACACGATTAAATGAAAAAACATTATGAATAGAACAATTTTTTTTTTTTCATGTTATGGTGTATATTCATGAATTAAAAGTTAATTTAGATATTTAAATTGAACGGAAACACAAAAGGAAAGTTTAATGAAGGTTGATAATGGAACTTTTATAAAATAAGTTCAACATGTCTTCCATTTTCTTGAATGCAGAGCTGAAGTCTATATTTGAAAGGCTGTTCTACCCTGCGCAAGACAGCTGGTGAAATGCTGCGAAAAGCATTCGTTATTCTAAATGGCATATTTTCGGAAAAAGTTGGTGGCTCGACGAAAACCATATTTTTTATGTATCCCCATAAGAAAAAATCCAGTTTTGTTAAATCTGGTGATCTAGCGGGCCACCTGACAGGCCCATTCCGTCCTATCCATTTCTTGGGAAATACTTCATTTATATGATCTCCCACTTCTGCTAAATAGTGAGCAGGAGCGCCATCATGTTGTAACCACATTTTCTTGCGAAAGTCAAGAGGAATATCTTCTAATAAACCTGGTAAATCTTTTTGTAAGAAATTGAGATACATTGTCTCTCAAAAAAGTTTGGACCAATTACATATTCTCCAATGATGCCTCCCCAGACATTTATCGACCACCTATGTTGATAATCCATCTGTCTCAATAAGTGGGGATTTTCTGTCGAATAATAATGGTAATTATGTCAATTCACAAATCCATTTTTATGGAATGTCGATTCATCCGACCATAAAATGTTATTGAAAAAATATTCGTTTCGACGAACTTTTCCCATAGCCCAATTGCAAAATCTCACTCTTTTCTCAACATCGGCATACAGTAGTTCTTGATGTAATTGAACGTGGTATGGCTGAAGAGACGTTTTTCAAAATTCGTTGCACTGATCTCTCACTTATATCCACTACTTCACCAATTTGTCGTTGACTCCTACAAGGATCTTCTTCAACAGCAAGAAGAACTTGTAATTCATTATCTTCATTAGTAGCTGGCTTGATGCGCTCATGTTTAGAATAATTGATACTTCCAGTTTCAACAAATCGTGTCAGGACCTTTCGGAAAGATCTTTCATCTGGATGCCTTCTATCTGGATACAGTTGAAAATAAATTCTACTTGCCAATAAACAATTCCTGTCTGATTCACCTAATATTTCCAATAAATAAATATAAATAAATAAATAAGGAAGATTCGGCAAATTGTTATTTACAATATGTGGCAAGCTGTTTTTCATACCCTGTATATCACAGGTCGATTTCAGATATACCGTTTGAGAGAGTTACCAATGTAGAATATTTGACCGAAAAAAATTTCAATTGGACTTGGCACAACTTTATAATTTCAATTATTGGAAAAAAAAAACTGTTAAAAATCTCGGAAACCGTCAATATGTTCGAAGTGAAGATATACATAAAGTATCTTTTATTTTATATGTAGAAACCGAAAAAGCGATAAAAAATATAGGATGCTATTTAAAAAGACACAGTTGGGGTCCGCCCAGAAAAAAATGGAACACTCTGTGTGACCGATAATTTTTTTATTTTGTCAAGCTCGAGCAATAAGGTAATATTATAGAAATATAGATTCCTATCAGTTTCCTAAATAGAGATATGGAACACCGCGCCACTGTTGCAGGACCCTGTATATATATATATATATATATATATATATATATATATATATATATATATATTATGTGGATTTTCTTGGGTTTCTGGTTCGTGAGAATAAGAAAAATTCAGTGATTCATAATTGAATTTTTAATACGTTTCGTTTAGGGGCTCCAAAACTTCTTCAGTTACATTTGGAGCCCCGAAACGTATTAAAAAATCAATTACGAATCACTGAATTTTTCTTATTCTCACGAATCAGAAACCCAAGAAAATCCACAGAAGAATATTAAACGTAATGGTTCAAGAACCCACACAATCCAAATATATATATTTATAGAAGGAATGTAATGGACATAGCCCTCAGAGAAAAGTGTTAACCGTAGACACGTGTTTCGGGCTCTCGGCCCTCATCAGTACGGTGCAGAAGTGCAAGGATGAACAACACTTGGTGGAAACGACAAATCAACGTGGTGACGTTGGTTGTTGCCCTGGAATGCAGGGTCTGCTGACCAAAACCACAAATGAGCGGCTGGCTTCTGTTTGTTGACTCCGTTGATTTGTCGTTTCCACCAAGTGTTTTTCATCCTTGCACTTCTGCACCGTACTGATGAGGGCCGAGGGCCCGAAACACGTGTCTACGGTTAACACTTTTCTCTTCCATATTGTTTTTAACAGTCCCCTCGATATTCCACTCATTCACATATATATTTATATATATATATATATATATATTTATATATATATATATATATATATATATATATATAAATATATATATATATATATATATGTATAAATAAATAATAAATAAATAAATTTATTGAATCCTTTTTGATCATACAAATAAAATTATATAGGATACGTCAGACAACAAGTAGTTTACAAATATTCTGTGCATACAGATACATAAAAATATAACAGTTCCACAAAGTAAATATATAAATACATCATGTGATTGATTTAAATAATACATAGAAATACATAGGAATATAACAGCACCACCAAATGAATATACACATCATTGATTGAAATACTCATCAGTACTATAGAAACAACCGTTAATCAAGAATTCTTTGAGTTTCATTTTGAAATGATTTTCCCTGTTTAGGTTTTTTATATCTTCAGGTAAGTGATTATAAAATGTTGCCCCCTTATAGGATGGACAGTTTTCATACAGACAAGTTGAGTGTTTCTGAAGCCTTATTAATTCACCGTGCCTGGTGGGATATGAATGAAAGACACAATTTCGATTGTAACTATATATTTGTTTTTAAAAAGTAGAATACATTTGTAAATATAAATGCAGGATACGCACATTACTTTATTTCCAATGAAGTGTTGCCTACAAGATTCTCTGTATTCTATCCTATATATTAGCCTCATTACCCTCTTCTTATTAATTTTTGTGGAGCAGCCCCAAACAGCAATATTATAAGAAATATGGGAATATACAATAGCAAAGTAAACATTTAAAAGTTGGGCTTTATTGAAATTAGATTTCAATTGTCTAATTGCATAGTACCCACTGTTAACTTTCTTGCTGACATGGTTAATACCTGACTCCCAGGTCATGTTACCATCGATGTAAGTACCCAGGAATTTGGTGTTATCTGATGATTTAATTATTTCATCGCCTACTCTAACCTGAAAGTTATAAATTTTTTTATTTGTCTTGGAATAAAACTGCATCAGAACAGTCTTTTTTTCATTCACTACTAAAGAATTTCTACAACACCAGTTTTTGAACTCGTAACTCAAGGTATTCAGTTTTTCTTCGAGTTCCTCTGGATTATCAGCATTCGCTGCGATTGTTGTATCGTCTGCATACAGAACTACATGATCTGTGCTTATGTGATTGGGCATATCGTTAATGAACAGAAGAAAAATTAGAGGACCCAATATAGAACCCTGTGGTACTCCAAGATCAATGTTGTACTGCTGCGACTGACAATTGTCAATTTTAACATACTTACAGTCAGGTATGATCTTAGCCATGATAGAAAGTTACCCCTGAAGCCAAGAGATTCAAGTTTTTTGCATATCTGGGTCAATAATGTCGAATGCTTTTGATAAGTCAAAGAAAAGTGCAGCGACATATTTTCCTTTGTCAAGTGAGTCATAGATACACTTGAAAAAGTTGTAAAATGCACCTTCCGTTGACCTACCTGGGCAAAAACCATGTTGATATTTAGATATTATATCGAATTGATCTAGGAACGCCAGCATTTTCACATAGACAGTGAAGAATGTGGTTGGTTGATGATAAATACAACTTCCAATTTTACGAAATTGTATAATAAATATACCTGCTACAAATATGCACCAGCCTGATGACTTTTGTGGAAATGTCAATTATTTTATTTTCAGTTCTGTCTATCTGACTTTTCTCCCGGCAACTGTCACTGCTGGTTTCTTATACGACACTCGAAACAACTTGGCGAGCTGTTGCCAAAAGTACAATACCGAACATACCGGCGGCCTTGAAAGTATTTACTTTCAAAGAAATATAGAATAAATTGCATCAGGTCTGGAGAACAAGTTTTACAATAACTATACTTAATACTAATAAGTGTGTAGTATTTGGACATTTAAATATTAACAAAGAAGTGAGTTAGAAAAAAAAACAACTAAACGAAGGTAAAGTGTCAGTTCACTGGCAAAATGCTAATGTTAGTGATAGCTCGTTTTACGATACCGTTTTTGGTGAGAATATTCACAACACGCACAATATTGTCTGATCCTTGATGTACAGAAGTAATTCTTCCCAAGGTCCATTGCTGGGGTAACGTTTTGTCATTTCGAAGGAGTACTAGTCTTCCTGTTAGCTCCTGGATCTCCTTCTTGAATTGCCATTTGCTTCTTTGATGTAGATTGTGTGGAGATAATCATTTTTCCATGTAGTCCAGAAACTTTGAAGTAATTTTTGTAAATGTTGAAATCGGGTTAGGTGGTTAAAAGGGGTATCATCGATGCTGAGTTGAGGAGCGGCGTTCAATGGCTGTCCGATGATGAAATGTCCTGGAGTGATCGCCTCGAGGTCATTGGGATCAGAGGATAAGGGAACGAGGGGACGCGAGTTTAGAGTAGCCTCGACCTGAGTTAATATTGTCATAAATTCCTCAAAGGTATAAGGATCGGTAGAAAAAATACGTTTCAGATGATGTTTTAGAGATTTTACGGCGGCTTCCCATAACCCCCCAAAATGGGGTGAACGAGCTGGTATAAAGTGCCATTGCATTTGGCTATTACTGAAATAATCTTGTGATGGCTTGCTAGACAAAATGTCGTAAATTTCCTTGAAATGATTGTGGGCTCCAATGAAATTGGATCCATTATCTGAATAGAGATTAGTACACATTCCTCGCCTAGACACAAATCGCCTGAATGCTGCCACAAACGCTTCTGTGGTTAATTCACTTGCAAGTTCAATGAACCGCCTTGTAGATAGGCAAACGGAAATACATGCGTAGCATTTTCGAATTTTCGGTTCCTATATTTCCGTCCTTTAGGAAAAATGGTCCAGCATAGTCAAGACCGCAATTGAAAAACGCGAGAAGGGTTTACTCGCGGGACAGGAAGATTGTCCATTTGATTAAATAGTTTTGGTGGATCAGCTCTAAAGCAGGGTATGCATTGTCGGAGTATATTACTACCGCTTCGGACCGTTCAATGGCAGAACCTTCTTCCTGATAAAAGAAAGGGTTGCTTTGACAGCCAGAATGAAAATTGAGCTCATGAATATGACGTACTAATAAAATCGTAAAGGGATGTTTTTTTGGGAATAAGGATAGGATGCTTAGTATCTTGGCTGATGTTTGCATGTTCTAATCTGCCGCCTACTCGGATTATGCCATCGGTGTCAAGATAAGGATTCAGGGACTTCAAATAACTACTGAATTTAACTGACCCTTTGGAGGCTAAACTCTTTAAATCATCGGCAAAGCACTGAGCTTGAACAAGTTTAACAAAACATTTTCCGTGTTTTGCCACTCAGAAAGAGGATATTTAAGGAAGTCATGTCAGAAATTTTGTTTAAGTCTGGGCCTTTTAGTAAACCTCAAACAATAAGCCATGACTCGTATTAGTTTGAGTAACTAGAAAATTTTTCAAAGATGTTATCATTATCTGATATAAGCAAACAGGTATGATTTTGATTGAATTCGTCAAGGTCTGAAGGTGCTCGTGAGTAATTAGAAATATGGCAGTTTTGAGACCATTTGTCTTGAGTTTCAGATAAAAACTGTGGTCCGTGCCACCACATGGAAGCACTTTCAAGATCAGTGGGATTAATTCCTCTGGAGATTATGTCAGCAGGATTATTTCTTGAAGATACATGATACCAAGTGTTTGTGTCAGAATAGTTTGAATTTCTGAAATCCTATTACAAACGAAAGTTTTCCATGTCCGTGGTTCAGCACTTAGCCATGATAATACAATACTTGAATCAGTCCAGTAATGAACTGCTTCGAAATTGAGGTTCAAGGACTCGATTACCTTTTTACAAGTTTGGATAAGAGAAGGGCACCTGACATTCCAATCTGGGAAGGGATATAGCCTTGAGAGGGCAACGCTGATTTCAGCGCATAAGAGACTGATTTGAACATCACCATTATGATTTTGCGATCTTAGGTATACACATGCTCCATACGCTTGAATCGAGGAATCACAAAATCCGTGTATTTGAAATTCTTGGATTTCTTAAAATGACATGTCGAGGATTTTCAAAATGTTGGAATTTTGGAGTTGGTTACAAAAAATGAATCCAGGATTTGTAAAGTTTTGTTGGAATAGGGTCATCCCAATTGAGGTTGGCTAGCACAGCTGCTGGATGATAATTTTTGCCTGAATTATTATAGGACCAAGGAGGCCTAGAGGGTCAAAAATTTGGCAAATGGTCGAGAGAATGTTTCTCTTAGTGACAGGTGTGGGAGCACTGAGGGACTTGTGAATTAGATAAAACAGTCAGATTTGGAATCCCAAGAAATCCCCAATGTCTTTGTGGACTTGAGAGCTGTTCACAGGATGTTTGATGAATTATCATTAGTACTGCAAATATCGGCTAGGACAGTAGGTTCGTTGGAACAGAACTTTCGCAATTGAAATCCTGCGGCTTTAAGCAAGGTGACTAAATTTTTCTCATCAAAATCAGGTTTTCTACAGTGTCTGCGCCTGTGATGACATCATCGACATAAAATCATTGCAGATAATGTTAGATTCGAGGAAACGTGAGTTGATTATCTAAAAGCGATCTGTTTTAGACAACGTGTGGACAGAAAACTTGCAGAAGCAGTTCCATAAGTGATTGTGTTCAATTCAAAATGGGAGAGCTCTTGATTGGGATGTTCTCGCCATACGATACGTTGAAGACTACGTTGCGTATGCTGAATGTTAACCTGGCGATACATCATAGCAATGTCACCAGTTAAGACGAAGTTATGTTGTCTGAAACGTAATATTATGGTGAACAGATCATTTTGAATGGTCGGTCCAACCTTGAGGACATCGTTTAAGGAGAGGCCTGAAGAGGTTTTAGCGGAACCATCAAAGACTACTCGCAGTTTGGTTGTAGTACTATCATGTTTTTCTACGGAATGATGTGTAAATAATAAATGGGATATTGACTTTGATGATAGCGATCAATTCTAGTCATATGACCGAGACTTTCATATTGTGACATAAAATCAGAATATTGGGTTTTAAGTTGAGGGTTTTTATTCAACTTTCTTTCAATCGCGTGAAATCGGCAAATGGCTGTTTCTTCGAGTCACCCAGTTTGACATAACTGTCTTTCAAAGAGTAAACTCACTATGAATCTACCAGTGTTGTCTCTACTGCATGTTTCCAGAGAAGTGAGATTCGCACTCAACTTCTTCCTTAGTAAGAATTTTTTTTACTTGCATAGTTTTCTTCAATCTGCCAAAAGTCTTGTAACTGGATTTGTATTGAATTAGTTGTGGATAACAAACAAGAATTCGTTGATGATAATGGAAGATCAGATAAATATCCGGATATTATCCAGCATAGCTTGGTTTTGTGAAGTATTGGTTGATTTTTGCCCAATTCAATTCGTCCATTTGCCAGAAGTTCAAAGAATATACCCGCACCTAAGAGCATGTCAACTTCAGAGGGAATATTGAAGTTTGGGTCGGCAAGCGAAATACTGTCTGGAATCTTGAGATTGGTTGAATGTATTTTTTGTTGCGGTGTTAAGCCGGTAATTCTGTCAATTATTAGATATGACAATTCAAACATGTAATTATTACATAAAGATTTGGGCTTTAATTGAAGTACGTTCTGAAATATTGATGAGATTTTGATTTAATCCGGAAATTGGCATATTGATAGGGATGGAGTTCAATTTCAATTTATTCAATAGTTTTCTAGTAATGAAATTGGACTGAGAGCCTGCTGTCCAACAATGCCTGCATTTTATGGGGTTTACCGTTTCTGTCGAAAACATTAACAATTGCGGTGGAGAGGATTGTATAGGTGTGGTTACGGATTTGAGATGCCATTGCATGAGTACACAAATTTTCATAATTATCAGGTGGGTGGGAGCTAGATGATTCGACATTTGATTCTTGATGAGTTTGAGAATCTTGTGGATTTTTACAGGTTACTTGGCTGTGTTTTCGAATTTTGTTTGTATCATTTGTGTTCAAGTGCAGCAAACTATGATGTCTCTTTTTGCAAAAGCGACAAGAATACTGGGATCTACAATCATGATTTGAATGCCCAGGTCTTAGACAGTTAGAGCATAGTCTGAAGCGCCTAATTTCAGCAAGTCTTTTTTCTATGGAATGTTTAGAAATGATTTGCACGAGTAGATAAAATGGGATTGATCACATAATGGACATATATTATTGTTAGTTGATAAATGAGCGTAAGAGCGATTATCAAAAGATTTCTTATTGAGTTGCATATTTTGGTTTGAAGTATTAGCTTTGGTGCCTAACGATTCCAAGAGACGACAACGTTGACTTAGAAATGTTATGTAGTCACCTATTTTTGGATTGTTGTTTGTTTTAGTGAATATTTCCCACTCCTTCCGAGTTGAAGAGTCCAATTTAGAATTGAGTAGGAAGATTAGAATAGTATCCCATTCATCAACCTTCTCACCTAAGCTTCTTAACGATCTGAAATGTTTCTGAAATTCATCCAGAAATTTTCTCAAAAGTATATGCGATTCTTTAGGAATAACTGATAAATCAAAGATAGCTTTCATATGAGAGTGAATTATAGCCTTTTGTTTTGATAACGCTCCCTCAGTAGGTCCCAAGCAATCTTATAATTGGCATCAGAAGCATTTAATGAGGAAATTGTTTGAGATGCTTCGTCCTTGAGGGCACCTTGTAAATAGAAGAATTTTTGTACATTGGTCAGCATTGTATTTTGATTAATCAGAGAATCAAAAGTTTCTTTAAATTCAGGTAATTTTATATCAGGTAACTTTACATTCATAAGAGGGAATGAATTTGATACTCCACTGGTTGTGGATTGCAAACTGAACGTGGCAGCTTGTGCGGCCGGCTTTGCTAATTTCGTTTTTGCTAGAGCTACCACAGAAAAATATTTACTTTCGAACTCATCTCGCTCAGCCTGGTGCCTATAAACATTGTCAGGTTCCAGGTTTTCAATTTCAGTTTGCACTATATTATATTCCGAAAGAAGTGATGTAATTTCAATCAGAAAGAATGAAAGAAAAGAAAACAAAAAGAGAAAATCTTTGATATGGGTGTCAGATTTATTTTGCTTACTAGAAATACACTATATATTTCTATTTCATTTGAAAAATTAGTATCTAGCAAAATGCAAATTTCATTTTTATGGCTGAACTCAATATCAAGTGGTATAATATAAATATTATTGTTGTTAAGAGAAATCGTAAAATATCTACGATATTAAAATTCCTTTGTTTTTATAATAACGAAACAAGTCCAAACAACTCTAAACTTGTGAAACAAAGGTTAGGTTAGGATAGTTGGTTTATTTGGAAATAGGGAATTGAAAAAAGGAAAGGACTGACACCTTTTACCCCTTTGAACTGCAACCTGCGTTGGCGGCTTCAAAACGTATATATTCTGAACGGGATGATACAGTTGCTGTTCACAATATCGTAGCGTCGTCGATCGGGTTGAAAAAGCAATTATATGCGGTTGATGATAAATACAACTTCCAATTTTACGAAATTGTATAATAAATATACCTGCTACAAATATGCACCAGCCTGATGACTTTTGTGGAAATGTCAATTATTTTATTTTCAGTTCTGTCTATCTGACTTTTCTCCCGGCAACTGTCACTGCTGGTTTCTTATACGACACTCGAAACAACTTGGCGAGCTGTTGCCAAAAGTACAATACCGAACAGACAGATCTTTCGATTATCTTACCTAGCACTGTTGGGACTGTTACGGGCCTATAATTTTCGATAGATGTTGAGTCACCTTTTTTAAAAATCGGTGTTACCGATCCAATTTTCAGTTTGTCTGGGAACTCAACAGTTTCAATTGAAAGATTTATCAAAAATGCTAATGGTTCGCAGATTGAATCTCTAATGTTCTTTATTATTTTTGTTGATATGCAGTCTACTCCCACAGAGTTTGTGTTCTTGAGGTTAGAAATGATTTCCAGTACATCACTAGGATGAACTGGAGTAAAATGAAAAGTATGATCTACATTCATTGAACATGTTGACTCAAAGTTTGCATTTATTGTGCTCTTCGCTATAGTAGAAAAGTATGAACCAAAAGCGTTTGCAATTTTGTTTTGATCATTTACAAGATTGTCGTCTAGTAACAATTCCCGATTTATATTTTGTATTCCTTTTCCAGTTTTATTTTTGACTATGTTCCAGATTTTTTTTGCCTCTGATGTTGGCTCATGTTTGCAAGAGCACCCTGATTGAATGCATACTTTGCTTCATGTATTTTTTTCCTATAGAGTTTTTTGAGATCATCATAATATTTTTTGTATTCTAAGTCATCTACATTTCTTGATATCCAAAAAAGATTTTTTAAAGTGTTTCCCATAAGAATGATATCTTCAGAAACCCACAGTTTTTTACCGAGCTGTGCTTTGTGATTAACGGTTTTTTGTACAGCTGGGCAAGTCAATTCTATCCAATATGTAAGAATTTGCAAAAACATTTCGTAGGCATACTGGATATTACGAACACCCTCATAGACATAATGAAAATTCTCATTTGGAAGGCAGTCTTGGAGTTTAGCAAGATTCTCAGTACATGTGTTCATGAAACTTATTTTTTGTCGAGTATTATTTTTATTTTTTTCTACTGTAAGATCAGTTAATTCTATGGAAAGGCATAAATGGTCGGCGAGGTTAAAACTTGATGACATTTTCGACATAGACAGTTTGAGAGATATTTGTTAAAAAGTAGTCTAGTTTTGAGATGCTAGTATTTCCATTTGAGTACGTGAAGATTCTCGTCGGTTCCATGTTTTTGAAACCTAGGTTGAAACTATGTAACAGATCATCCAATAATGTTTTATCATTTGATTTACATGAATAATTAATATTTAGGTCGCCACAGAGTATAATATTCGTGAATTTTTTTTCGCAGTAATCAAGACCAATGCAAAGTCTATCTAAAAAGGTTTTAACACTACCATTTGGTGGCCTGTATAAAGTTATCAGGCAGTATTTTTCACCATTCGCATCGAAAGAAATGGCACAAGTTTCATACTCTAATTCCACAGACATATTATCTAATACAGACTCATTTTTAAATACCAGTTCAGTTTTTGTTAGTATCAATACGCCACCATGAATATAGTTTTGTCTCGTAAAGAAGGATGCTAGTTTATAACCATCGAAATGGATGGTTTTTATATTCAAATTGTTGCACCAAGTCTCTGATATGCAAAAAACGTCTGGCTTCTCGTCAATTAAAATCACCTCAATTTGGTTAGTCTTATTCAAAATACATTGTGAATTAACGTGCATAATTTTTAAACCTTTTTTTGGTGCATCCTCTGTGCTGGAAACTGGATCAGAAATCTCCCGAAGCCGATTTGTGGTTTCGAAAGGGCTTACGAAACTGAAATCTCTTTATGATTACTTTTTCCGGCCAATGATTAGGTTCATATAAAGTACCAAGGAGTGCCATGTCCGTTCCTATTTTGAAAGATTTATATCTTCCTTGTGAGTTCAAGTCAGTCACTTCAAATTGATGTCCAGGAGAGCGTTTTTCTAGATATGATTTTATCTTATCAGCCGTCGTTTGCGGCTTGCAGCGTCCGGCATACAGCCGAAGCATCGGTTCCCCTCCGCTAAAATCGTCATTGCTATCTGATGAATGGGTCCCTACGACATAGTTCGCTTTATTCTCAGAGTGTCTGGCTGGTATTGACTGCTGTGCTGTAGTTTTCATGTTGGATGGAGTTTGATATTTGTTGTTCTTTTTTTTGTTATAATTCACTTCAGTCCACATATTTTTGTCTCGGTCTTTTTCTTGCGGTGTTTCACATTCTGAGATAGGAACTACTGTGTCTGCCGATGAACATGATATAAATGATTGATTCAAATCACATAAATCAGCTGGTCCTTTTATTTGAGAACGATTGTTGCATAATAGTCGCACTAACTCAATATTAGATTCTTTGAGATTCCGTATGTCCGTTTTCAAGTCCGATATCTCATCGTGTAATGTTTTGGTATATTTTTTTAGTTCCGATGCAAAGAAACTTTTCAGTTCATCAACTAATTGAGTGTTACACTTGTTTGAGGCACGTGTATTCACCATTTTCAAATAAGTTTCATACAGTTGTCACGAGTCGACGAAAATAACGTTCGTACAAACTCCGACTACAGATTCCTTACCTCATTTCGAGGTGAAAAGTTACTATCAAGTTGCTGTCGAATGTACGAAAAAAAAAAAGATTTATATTGTTTACTCCAAAATTTGAAACTTGGTACACTAATCAAGGTTTATCAACGTGCTAATTTAAAGTTATAATTTTTATTTTCGCAAACCAGTGGCGTATTTACGATGGTATGTGGTCATATGTTCCTTCATATTTTCTTGGGACAAGTGAATGGACAAATGTACCTAAAAGTGGAGGTTTCTGAAATAATTGAGGAAAACTGAAGATATGTCCTTAGTAGAGACATAATTTCTTATGTGCAATAATCGCATAGTGCTAATTTCTTACAACATTTCGGAATATGTGTCAACCTCCTGAACATTTTTTAATGTTGGGAGAATCGGAAACATAGTACGGGTGAAGAATGAGACCGATAACTCCATTTTTTCATTCATCATATTATTTGATCGAATCGATGTCGCTGATTCACTGATATGTTTCCATACTTTCTTGCATATGATTATTTTGACAGATCAACTGACAAACAAACCCAACCTCAAATTCATAATACTCCACTTAGATAAGAGTTACACGAGAGAAACCATTCCAGTGCAAAGTTTGTTTGAAGAGTTTTACATGGTAGCACATTGTTGCAACATTTGAGAATTCATACAGCGGAAAGACCATTTCAATGCAACATTTGTCCAAAATAGTTTTCTCAAAAGGCAGTTCTTACTGACCACGAGAGAATTCATACAGGAGAAAAACCATTCCAGTGCAAAGTTTGTCTGAAGAATTTTACAAAGAGTAGCACATTGTTGCAACATACGAGAATTCATACAGACGAAAAACCATTTTGATGCAAAATTTGTCAAACATGGTTTACGCAGAAGAGGAATCTTATAAGACATGTGAAATTCATATAGTTTTTCAAAACGAAGGATATTATTGCATCATGAGAAAAATCATGCAAGGAAAAAACCAGTTTAGTGCAAAAACAAAACATATTGTTAGTAAGTAAGTTTATTCAGTCTGAGTTGAAACATACAGAATTTGAACCTAAAGATGAATGTACCAGGCTAATCACTATAAATTACCCACCCCTTATCTTCGTTATTATTGCCTATAGAAAAAAAAAGTAGATGTGAAAGTTGTGTGGTTATGACTGAATTTTGATAAATTGCTATCAAAAATACAGATTTCAGGGATTTTTTTTTAATGGGATATAACTCGACAAATATAAACATGGCTTTCAATTCCTTCTATGATACATTCAAATTTCATTTCTACAATGCTTTTCCACTAAAGAAAGTGAAATGCCCCAAAAAGAAAAAACCATGGATCAATAATGACATAAAACAACTACACCAAACTTTATGCAACATGACTAAATTAGCTGAATCCACTAATAATGATATAATAAAGTAAAGACAACACCAACTGAAAATATATATATATATATATATATATATAAAGAAATGCTAAAAAGATGTAAAACGAGATATAACGAGGAAAGAATAAATAATGCAACAAATGTCAGTCGGGAAAGTTGGAAAATCATAAATGAAATGAAAAGAATACTAGGGCATCAATTGAACTGAGCATTAACGATGAAGTTATAACAAATAACAGTAAACTTTGCAATCTTTTTAATGAATTTTTCAGGAATATACAATCTGCTGAACCAACCTTTGAAGAATTGAGATTGTCTCAATTTATAAATCACACATTTTTCCTGCATCCAATGTACTCCTCCAGAAATTAAAGGTGTTATAGAAAAAACTGCAAAAAACAAGCGGCTGGTATAGATGATATAAAGATATGTTTGTTAATCGTCAGTGACATAAGCTTTCCTCTTTCTGATATTATAAATATCTCCGTCTGCACAGGAGAATGTCCTGATATATTGAAAATATCGAAGTCAATACCAATTTATAAAAATAATGCACCAAGAAATGATTTGTGTAATTATAGAAATATCAGTTTTCAATCTCAACTCACAAAAGTTATTGATTATGCTTATAGTACAAGACTGAGTAATTTTCTAGAAGAGAAAAATATCTTACCAGATCATCAACATGGCCTCAGATAAAAAAGGGCAACTGAAAGTGCTCTATGCGCATGTTGTAATAGTAACTACAACTATTTTGACCTCACAAAAGCTTTTGATACAGTAAATGACTATTGGAAAAACTTTATCGATTTGGCGTGCGTGGAGTCGCTAATGATTGGGTAGTAAATTATCTGAGTAGTAGTTTACAACCTTAGTCAGTCTGATCCAGCCATGATAAAAATAGGAGTGCCACAGGGTTCAATTCTTGGTCCACTGTTTTTTATATTTTTCATGGCCGATATCCAGAACACATGTAAAACTGCAAACAATACAGTCATTTATGCTGATGACACCAATCAACTGATAACTAATGAAGCACTTTCGAACACCATAATTTCATCAAATACAGCTGCACATGAATTCTACCAATGGTGCACATATAACGGTCATTTGGTCAACACAAAAAAAACATTCCACATGCTATTCCAACAAAAAAATGTTTCTCATAATCTCAGTCCTCTAACAAAAATCAATCACAAGTCAATTGGAGAAGTTAAATGTATACAATTTCTAGACTTAATCATCGACAAAAAAATTACATGGGAAAAACACACAGAAAACGTAATTTCCAGACTGGGCAGTATTTCTTTTCTTTTAAGGCAACTAAGGGAGACGGTCTCGTTGAATGTTCTCAAAACAGCATTCTATGGCCTTGTGCACTCAATTATATGTTATAGATTGATATTTTGGGGTAATTCAGCTCACACACAAAAAGTTTTTGTTATGCAGAAAAACATTATTAGGTGTATGGTGAAAGCTCCTCC
The DNA here is from genome assembly GCA_018342105.1 of Gonioctena quinquepunctata. Classification (NCBI taxonomy): domain Eukaryota; kingdom Metazoa; phylum Arthropoda; class Insecta; order Coleoptera; family Chrysomelidae; genus Gonioctena; species Gonioctena quinquepunctata. The sequence continues at coordinate 112,935 of JAFIRS010002102.1, read as the reverse complement.
CCAAGAACATTGCAAACAAATATTTATTAAACCTTGAAATTATAACTCTACCATGTTGTAATAAAAATTAAAAATGAAGAATCTAACTATAAAAAATAGCATAACACATACATACAATACCCGTAAAGGCCACAATTTATGTCTTCCATTCTCGAGACTAAGTGTTGGGCAAGACTCACACATATATCAAGGCATTGTTTGTTATAATCACTTTGTAAATATATTTGGCTAATTTCGAACAGTCATAGGTTTAGATCCACATTATACAATTTCTTAGTAGCTAATGTTTTGCATTGTGATTTTTCTTTCTTTTCTTTTGACTAGTCTGATAAGTAACACTGTTATCTCTGATTGCTTCAAAGATGAATAAAAATATCTATCTACCCAATAAATTATTAAATTTTTGGAATTATATTTTTTCCCGATTTCAAAATTATACCAAATGTTACCCCTAGATAGAGCAATTCTGCGAGCTCCAATAGATTCAGAATGGTCAAATTACGGAACGGAACGGAATTTCGTTTCGATACGGATTTTGTTTTTGAAAAGTCAATTTTTTTAACAACGCTTCTAAATATCTTCGAAAAACCAAAGTGGTCGTAGCGATCTCCGGTTTGAACCAAAATGTGGGAAATGCTGCGTAGATTCCGAAAATATATGTGGTATCTCAATCCGACAGATTCGCCGTGAATCCTGAAAAATCGAGATAACGGCGAGATAAATCATAGATGGCGCACCGGTCGATAGGACATGAAATGAAGAAGCTATTACCATATTTTCCACAGGCGCACCGACGTTTCGAGAGCTGCGGTCCGATCGACGAAATGGTCACTTTTTTGGATTCAACGGACCTTTTTACGTCAGAAAAAGTTATATTCCGGAAAGATTCTTTCTCATTTCGTTTTTAGATCGTCAACATCCATAGGGAAGTCATCGAAAATGCGTTCCATCATGATGCTACCGTGCAGACTTATCTTCGAAAAATCGTAAATAAATCAGGGACGCAGATATCGATGCGAAATTCCATATCCCCGTAGAAAAAAGAATTTCCTCTCGAATGGTGAGAAGCACGATGGAATCGGAGTACGAGAAATATTTTTTTTCCGCTCCAAAGTGAAAAAAGTTATTTCTGGTGGTATGTATCCAGGCCGTAAAAGAGCTATAGCTTTTCTTACTTCAGGTTGCTCCATACAGTTAAAACTGCTGTTTGTCAATTTTGTCTTTAGTAGATTTGGTAGTGCATACGACAAAAGATGACAAAGATCCAGAAGTAGAACTTGCTGACCTTGTTTCCTGACACTGCTTTTGATTCCCTAAATCTGGAGTGGAAAGACTGGAAAGTGACTGTGAAGGTTGTGAAGTATTTGGTTCCTGTGAGTTTTGTGACGCATTCACGCTAGAAGTACCCTTTAAAAAAATACAATATTTAAATTTAGAGTTGAAGCGAAAAGTAAAATCTTTATCTTTAGTGAAAGTTATTTAAAAAAAAATCGATAATAAAATTTTAAGTTTTATACCCTGTATCTCAGAAACGACACATTTCCGGACATAAGTTCATTTGGCAAATTGGCTCAGTTTCTTGAATTCTATGTTGGATTAAAAAAAAGGATCAACTTAAAAATCACCCCTGTATATCTTTGGAAAATTATAATAAAAATAAAATTTAAAGAAACAAACTTATTTACTTATTATATGTTGTTTGTGTACAGCTTATACCGTTTCGCATTCTGATTGGTTGCAGTGGCAGAAAGTTCCTTTCAAGGTCAATAAGCGAAAAGTTCAAATTGTTAGAACATTTTATGGAAAAAGCTGATATTTGTCCAGTACAATCTAGGAATTTAGCTTGGGGGGGTAATGACATGAAAAAGTTATATACCTCTATTTATAGGTAGAAAAAACATAAGTATTTTTTTTCATTCAAATTCAAAATTATTAATAATGTAATTGTTTATTTACTTAATAAATTAAATAAACTTTGATTGGCATCAACATTTTTATTTTGTAATTTTCCTAGAATTAATTTTTTTTTACAGTTTGTCGTATATGGTTGTTTTTGTACCATTCAAAAAATCTAATGCCAATCAAAGTTTGTTTATTTGTTAAGTAAATAAACAATTACATTATTCATAAAAAAAAATCTTAATAAGTAGAGATTTTTTTTTAATATTTAACTTATCCATTTTTTATAAATATTTTATAAACAAATAGCTATTTTTGTCAGGTAATTACACCCCCCTCTTATCGCGCTTGCTTGTGAATGTCCTGCCGTTTAAAACGAGCATTGCAAAAATTATAACAATTCAGTGAAGTTTTGTGTATAAAATAGATCTTTTCTTCTCTACGCCGGCACGCCGGTCGGAAGAAGGGGCACTTGCGCATTCGTGGTATCACTTCGAGTGAAACAATCCCGTGTCCCCCTCGAAGGGAAATCGAAGCCTATGGAATTCGTTCTGGGGTGATGTGGATTTCCGAAGCTCACTAATTATCTGTAATAGATAGAGCTATGAAGAAATGGTTTTGTTTCGCTTTAAAATGAAAATCTGTTCCATGTTGAAGTTAATGGGACTGCAGTATATTCTAAATCGTGTATGCTTGTGCACCCTGTAATAATAATATAGTGCTGCAGCTTTAATAATAATAATCTTCTGCTTCACAGCATATTCGTTAATGTGTAAATGCATAATAGGTAGGTATTAAGGTATTTCAAATAATCATAGTGTTTTCAACAACAAAAATTATAACTTGACTACAACAAAACAAAGCCGAGTGTCATCAGTATCTCATGCTGACGCATGACGTATCTTTTCTCTCTGCTTACATTCTGCTCTGCTGAATTCCTTTTTCGCATGTGAACAGTCCCCAAAGAGAATAAACGTTATCTGAGTAGGAGAGTCTATTCCCCCATAAGACAATGGTGACACTAATAGAAAGAGATGAAAGATCATTTGTGAGTCATAGTGACGTATATGGACATGTCATGGCACCATTCTCTCTGGAAAGGGGCGGACTCCGCACTCTGGTATCTGAGAATTACCACTGAAATAAAATGATATACTGACTGGAACGCTCTAGTTCCATTGCGCATCCATATAAAGTGACAATCCTTGGAGTAGATGAAAGGAGGCACATGAAACTCAGCAAAGAAATACTTAATTGGTTATGTATGAGGGTGCGAGAGAGATATTCAACTGGACGTACTATATGAATTATGTTATTAATTTCCTATCTTTTGTTTGCAAACACGTCATTGGTGTACAGTGTGGTTAACCAGTTATCTATTGTTTTGTTGAATCGTTGTGTATTTTTGTCTGTGTTTTTGTTGGAATTATGTAGTGCTTTATAAGAGACTGTAAAACTGTGTTATGTTTGTGGACAGTGAATGATTTTCAATGTTCACTTCACAACCTGAACTTTATGAACTATCAATTCACAATCAGCTAAACCCCAATTGCTCCGCCACTGCAAAGAGGCACGAAACAAAAATGGCGCGGCCCATGAGTAATCCATTCGCGCAGCTTGACGAGCATTCCAGTCAGTACAATATAATTTTATTTCAGTGAGAATTACAGGCTTTTGGTTGTATATTGGACCACTCTGTATGTTACGCGGGCCACCAGTACTCATGTCCATGTACGTCACTATGACACGTTAATGCTACGAGATTCTGATTGGCTAGAGCTTATTAGTACCTCCTATTCAGATAACGTGTAGTTTCTTTGGACAGTCCCCGCTTTATCATTTGGCTTTCCGTTATAAGCTGTCATCTGTATTCAACCTCTTTTCACAAAATATGTTTTGCGCTACCAACTGTTTACATTTAAGACACAAATCTCTATGAATGACAAATTTGATATAAGAAATATATATATATAAGCGTTCCATGACCAAAAGTAATAAAACTGGTATATACCCGCTTTATCATTCGGCTTTCCGTTATAAGCTGTCATCTGTATTCAACCTCTTTTTCACAAAATATGTTTTGCACTACCAACTGTTTACATTTTAGACACAAAATCTCTATGAATGACAAATTTGATATCAGAAATAGATAAGCGTTTCATGACCAAAAGTAATAGAACTGGTATATCAAATTGGCTATTTTCCATACAACCAAAGTCAATTAATAGATGCCACACAAGTTGCCATCTTAAAAGAAAACTTCAAAAGTTCTGCCCTCCAAAGGCAATTGTTTGACTTTGTTGTTTGCAAAATCGCCAATTTGATATACCAATTCAATAACTTCTGGTCATGAAGCGCTTATATATTTCTCATATCAAATGTGTCATTCATAGAGATTCAATAAGAGAATACACGACACAATAACAATTGATAACAACGAAAGTCAAGCAACAAGAGAAAGAAGTGGCGTTCTTCTACGTTTAGGTTCAAATGGCATCGTGACAGATGAGTCGATAATGCACGAAAGCACGAATCAGATTGCGACAGGCACCAACACTCGAGATATAGACACAAAATTCCCTATTAATATAACTAAAAAATTTCAACACTTTGGTACTAAAAATAAATGATCCAGTATATTCAGTTTGTGATTCTCTACACAACCCTAATAAAATTATTACAATTAAAGAGGCATAAGTTTTTTTTTCCTTCTTTATTTAACGGCGGCCTATTTTTGCTACCAAGGCTAAACACCGACGCCGTTGAGCACACTCCTCCCAACCGAAAATTTTGCCGAATCCTCTGTAGTTTCAGAGGTAGGGTTCTATAACGAGCTCAACATCTATGAACTCGGGACCGCCATCTTAATGTCCCCTCCGAAGGACGGCTCATCTATCATCTTATCTCGTGAACATTGATAAGACGCCTGCAGCTGCAAATATGCTACTACGCTACAGTTGTTAGGACATTTAACGTGGATCTTCCTTGTCCGGTGGTCACCCATTCAAGTACTAACCACGCCCAACGATGCTTGGCTTCAGATATCGATAAGAAGAGGCAGAAGTTTTTGAAGTTGGCAACTTGTGCGAATCTGGTACTTTTTTCTTAAAGGTTGGTACAGAGATTCATGTTGTTTGGCAACACTGGTATCTGGTATCATCTCAAATGATCTCGAGGATTCTCAAGTATTTTCTATAATGGCCTCCAAATACTACAAGTGTAAACAAGAACTTTCAATAACGGATATTGAGAAAGATGCAAATGAACAAATGACGAGTGGGACTTACTTTGACGCCACTCATGATGTATTGAAAGAAGAAATAGTGAAGGAAGAGGCCCCTGAAATCACACCCTTTAGTAAATATGGGAATGAACAGAAGGCAAGTGGGGATCAGTTTGGTGCTGCTTATATTTTGAATGGAGAAATAGTGAGAAGATCCAACCGAAAGCAAAGCGATCAGTGATTATGGAGTATTTAATGATTGTCTAGACAAGAATGTGAATGAAAGATTTTATGATCCCGATTCAAGCGAATTCCAGGTTTCGCGGAGAAATAGTTTTGAAGACCTCAAAGAATCAAAGTTCTCTCCAAATCGTGAGTTTCAATTTACAGGTTCAGGTTTGAATGTGCAAAAACTATAATATATATATATATATATATATATAATTATATTATATATATATATATATATATATATATACAGTGTCACACATAAAGTTCGCAACATATGGAAGTTTTTTTTATTAATAGATATAATTAAAATTTGACAGTTAGTTTGTGCTTGAAAAATGAGTGAAAAACAGCCTCTTTCCTTTTGTCATGTGCTACTCTAAACCTTTCAAATTTGACATTTTTTTCGAAAATCTTTAAAAAATCTGTTTTTTTTTGGAAATTTCGAAAAATGCCAAAGAAAAAAGTTGCTCAGTTTCCAATTTTTTACCTCTGCTCCACATTTGGACTCTCTACTGTCACTTCGACTTCTTTCCATTTTTTTTAATATTTCGAATCTTTCGCTCTACCGATTTGAACGAAACATGATTCAAATTTCATAATTTTGATGAATACGAGCCTTCCCCAGAAAATACCCACATTGGCCTGTTACCAGAAAAAAAAATAAATGCACCTCCAGAAATTCGTCTTTGTTGTTAAAGTTCATCTAGTTTTTTCATTTCATTGTGAAACTGATTCGGATTTTCAATGTATGGACGTTAATATGTCAATAATGGAATAAACGAATTTCTCTTCATTCTTATTACACTCGTATTTCTTTTTTTAATAGATTTTCATCCAGTTTGATTATCTTTCTGACCAATAATTCAGTTACAAACTTTTCTGTAAAAATGACCATGACCTACAGTTTCATAACTATTCAAAAGACTTTCGTTCTAGCGATTTGTACTAAACATGATATAAAATTCCGTGATTTCAAACAATACATGACTAATGCAACATCTCGGGAAGAAAATAGTACAATTGATCAAATCGAAATAAAATTTTTCCTTAGTAGGCTTTTGAAACAAATTTTTAGTTTTGGTTAATGTCAAATTATTGCGTTTAATAAATCGAGTTGTTTTGTGTACAGATTTTCGTACATTTATAATTCACAAATAAGTTTTATGTACAATGTTATTCACACAAGACAAAGTGGAAATCGTTCTTTTATGTGGTGAGAATGTGCCATATCGAGATGTTGCTTGTATTTTCAATCACCGGCATCCAGGAAGAAATATTCCTTTAGTACCGTGGGAAGGATATTGAAAACATTCAAAGAAACTGGCTCTGTGGACAATCGTTTCAAGAAACCACATAATCCAATAAGGTAAATGAAGAAGAACAACTCAATGTTTGTTTGAGCGTTGTTGAAAACGGTAAAACTAATATTAGGAGTATTAGTGAAAATACAGGGATTGGTAGAAAAACTGTGAGAAGAATTTTGCATGAAAATAATTTCCATCCCTATAAGCCAAAGTTCATACACACTCTTAAAGAAAAAGATTCCGATATTCGAGTAGGATTTTCATTTTGGTTCCAAGGTGAGAGAGAAAATGATATCACATTTCCCTACAGGATTTTATGGACAGACGAGGCAACTTTCTCGTTGAATAGTTAGTTCCCAAAATTGACGATGGTGGTCCAACAATAATCCAAATCTTGTAATAGAATGCCGTGACTAATATTCATTCAAGATAAATGTGTGGTGAGGTTTATTACATAACCAAATAATCGGACCATATTTTTTTAGACCAAATTTGAGCGCAGACATGTTCAGAAATTGCATTATGAATCATTTGTCTGAAGTTTTGGATAATCTGCCTCTAAGTGTTGGACGAAATTTGTGGTATCAGCTTGACGGGGCACCGATCCGCCAAACGGTAGAAGTGAAACAGTGTCTCAGTCAGATGAAAAGTGATAAGACGAGATTGGAAATATTATTGGCCACCAAGATCACCGGACTTATCTTCAATGGACTTTTTTCCATGGGGTTATAAGCACAGACCATTTGCAAACAAAGAACATTTAGAGAATACCTTTCGGGAGTGTTGTGCTAACATAAATCCCCAATTTATTAAAAATTCCACAAAGTATGTGAATGAAAGGACTATAGAACAGGAAGCACGGCATACTGAATGATGAATTCGGGTTCTTTATAAGATTATTGAGATAAATCAATGAATGTTACGATGTTTTGTTGTGAATTTGGTTATAGTTATTTAGGTTTAATGTTTTTTACACATCTATTGGTGAAAATAAAGATTATGAGATTTATGAAATTAATTCAAAAAACGTAAAAAATTATTATTTGCTCGAAAAACAGTTTGCATCCAACAGTCACACTGTTGGGTGTAAACTACATCAAAATATTTCGAACTCATCTGCAGCTAACGGGATACAAATCTGTTAAAAAAGTGTAATAAGAATGAAAAGAAATTCGATTCCTGACATATTAACGTCCATACATTGAAAATCCGAATCAGTTTCACAATGAAATGAAAAAACTAGATGAACTTTGCAACAACAAAGACGAATTTCTGGAGGTGCATTTATTTTTATTTCTGGTAACAGGCCAATGTGGGTATTTTCTGGGCAAGATATGACATTGAAGTCTGGTATTCATCAAAATTATGGAATTTGAATCATGTTTCGTTCGAATCGGTAGAGCGAAAAATTAGAAAAATTTAAAAAAAAGGAAAAAAGTCGAAGTGACAGTAGAGTCCAAATTTGGAAAAAAGGTATAAAATTGGAAACTGAGCAACTTTTTTATTTGGTATTCTTCAAAATTTCCAAAAAAACTGATTTTTTTAGTTTTTCGAAAAAAATTTCGAATTTGACAGGTTTAGAGTAGCACATGACAAAAGGAAAGAGGCTGTTTTTTACTCATTTTCCATGCACAAACTAACTGCGAAGTCAAATTTTCATTATATCTATTGATAAAAAAAACTTCCATATGTTGCGAACTTTATGTGTGACACTGTATATATATATATATATATATATATATATATATATATATATATATATATATATATATATATATATATATATATATATATATATATATATATATATAAATCACTCAAAATGCCTCCTTTTTTTACCAGCATAAACAATACACCCTAAATCACTTTATTAGTTTTCATTCATCAAACTTTATAACTGAGTTAAATTTCAACTCTCTTAGACTCATGGCTTAGTCTTAAATGAGATGTCTTTATTGTACTTTTGTCTGTGATTGTTAATTGAAAAAGAAGCTATGGTTGAATCTTAAATTTCAGATTTCTGGAATAATACGGAATGTAATGCTGGTGAATTGGCAAAACCCATTGTCAAACATTTTAATAATGGAATTACATTAAAGAATGAAGATAATTTTGAGTGTATGACGATTCGTCAACAAATAATGCCGAATTGAAAACTGAGGATGACATTGATATCATTTATGAAGATGTCAAACCCCAAATATGCAAAGAAAAATCAGGGAAAAAAATGTGTCCTACTGAACTCTACAATATATCAATTGGAACGGAAATTGGACCAAACTCTTCTCATGAAGTTTCAATGGGTAAGATGTGTTAGATGGATGGTTCTGTATGGTTGGAACAACAAAGAGTAATTAACAATACTTTAATTAGGAACTCATAAAAAAATACAGTTTATAACATGATGATGAGAAGGTTCGCAACTAACCTGTAGCCTTAAAAAACGAACTCAGTGTTGCCTATTCTGAACATTGTTACTAATACAAAAAATTTCAAAAAAAATGTGCTACCAACTTACATATTCTAGGAACTCCAATAGGGAGCGCCAATGTTCATTATAGAACCACATGGATTTCCAACAAGATGGTACTTATTCAAGAGAAAAATTCTGCAAAGTCAGACTTTAAATATATGATTGATTAACCAGTGTGAAGATAGCAGCCACTTTCTCCCCAGCGACCAGTGGCGACGGTTATAAATGAAATTCTTTGAATATAGTATTGAACAATTGGGAATGAGTTTCTCACCACTACCGCGTGCCACCTTATATGTTATATTCATATACACTGTCTTAAAAGATATTTGAACCATTAATGAGCTTCCAGTTATACTCTAAAATACTGAAACTAAAAAAAAAAAATCTGCAAAAATCTGCCAAGGAAAAAATTTGCCGCGTTCATAATTGGCAGAGAGTGTTATATATATATATATATATATTAGGGTGCTTCATTTTTGGGCAACATTTTTTTTCTTCAAGTACCGCCTGAAAATCTTGTAATTTATAGAAAAACAAAATCTTTGAGCATATTGCGAACCCTTAATTCGAATTTTAACCCACTGCTAGAGAATTTTATCCATTAAAATAACATTAAAAAATGATTTGTCATACGTTTTTCCTTCCGCTCACCCAGAAAAAAATTTTTTTTGGGAATTTTGAATCATGGATTCTTGTAGGTATAATTTCCTACAAAAAAGCCCATTGCGTCGAGTTTGTAACTCCAATGGGTTCGACGAAAAATGTCATTTAAGCTGAATTTTCATAAAAATAGCAGTAAATCGCGTTTATTTGCTAAACTATTATGATTGAAATAAAACAATATGTCAATTTTCAATTGTTTAAATTGTTATATATATTTACTAGTTAAATGTTTCATAGTGATAGATTTAAAGCAAAGACTACCTCAATCATTCAATAAATGGTTATGATTAGATCGCTTGCATTTCACCTTGAACCTCACCTTATGCTTCTTGATAATGAAAATAAACATTTTCCAAAATGTCTTGACTGAAATAAGAAAGAGTTTTTACTTTTTCTATTGGATAATAAATTTGACTGCAACCTCAAGGAATATCCAATTTCTACAAAGTTCAATTTCAAATTATAGAAATTATATATATATATATATATATATATATATATATATATATATATATATATATATATATATATATATATATCAGAAGAGCCCTGTATGAACGACTTCTATTTGGGAGGCGTCCAAGTGGTTGTTTCACCTTCGTAAAAAATCGATTTTTCTGTGTAGAAAAAAATTTTTCATACAGTGTACTTTTCTGTTACGCAAAACACTCACTTTGAAATATGAACGTGCCTCAACCAGGCGAGTGGTTAAATGTGCTTTACTCACGTGTTTTAAATCTGTTTTGTTCCATTTTCGCAGATAAATAACTATTGTGGCCTACTAAGAATAAAAATCTGCACTATCGTTGCTTGTGTTGCATTTAATTTGGAAACCAGCCTACTTGATACGAATAACTCGACACCGTTGCTGCGCTATGAGCAATGTGTATGATGGTTGTTTATTGGTAACCTAGGTAACACTTTTAATCACTTGTGAAAAAATATTTTTAATCACTAGTGATTAAAAGTACAACTTCTCTCACTAATTTGAGTTGAAATGTGTCACATTTTAGTCACAAAAATGGAAAAATCTATTTTTTCTCATCCAAATGCCCAAATTTGAAATGCCATTCTCTCAATTTTTCAGTTATTTCCTGCCAAATTCGTGAATTCTTGAGGATTTCTCAGGAAGTATAAATCGCCTTCTCTATATGCAACTGCTGCTGCTTCATTATTTTATGATAAAATCATTGTTTTATATTTATTGAAATGCATTTTATATGTCCTTTTTGTTACTTTTGAAATGCTCAACAAATTTGTTTGAAGGTCTGGGATATGCATGGCATTTTTCAATCTAAGTGACAAGCTTTTATTTAGTTTCATCTGTCCCGGAGTCTGTCTGTAATCAAATTTGGCAGGCGTTCATAGTTTCTGTGACAATGCATTATGGATTTTTTGTTAGAAAATGGCGGCTTTAAGATGGCGGACGATTCGACTGAAAATGTGGGAGTTTTCAAGGTCAAAAATTATGGATTTTTTCTCAAAATTCATAAAATAAAAATGGCGGCTCCAAGATGGCAGACAATCTCTGTGATTATGGTCCGATTCTAATCAAAATTGGTAGCGGAGGTTTTCGGAGTATGGGGCTCCAAGATGGTGGACAAGTTTTGTGATAATGGACCTTTTCTATTAAAAATTGGTATGTCGGGGTTTTTGGGGTCGGAGATTATGAATTTAGTGGAAGATTATTGATTTATTGGCAGAATTCATAAATTGAAGATGGCAGCTCCGGGATGGCAGACGAGTTAATCTCATAATGACGATGCATTAACAAAAATGCATAGATCAAGGCGTACTCACTAAAAAGCACAAAATAAAATAATAAAAAAAACTTTTTAAGGACAAGTTTTTATTCAAATGCGCTAAAAAGTAAAAAATAATTGCTTTGGATGTGCGTTGTAGGTTATTTGGTGAGTTATAGATTCAAAAGTTTGTCGCTTTTGTATTTGAACTGAAAACTTTGTGCGACAAGCTCTTGAATCTATAACTCACGGAATAACCTAAGTCGCACTCCAAAGCAATTATTTTTTACTTTTTAGCGCATTTGAATAAAAGCTCGTCTTCAAAAAGGTTTTTTTTAATAATTATATTATTATCCATTAAAGGGTATTACAATATCACCAATTCCCTCGAATTCTCTTGATATATCATTCACCAAGTTCGATGTTTTTGAAATCGGGTTCAGGTTTGTGAATATTTCCTTTTGTACAGTCATATGCGAAATGCAACCGCTGTCCAAACAATTTTTTGTTCTAGACTCGAACTCAGTCATCATCACTATTTCTTATATGTTCTCTTACGTCTCCACACCAGGTTTCATTTTGTTCAGTTAGTTTCTGCAATAGAGTAGCTTTTTGTGTAGTACCCTTTGAATGATAATTGATTTTAACCATGTTTCACATTATGTAATGCAACATTTTATTTGTTTTCATTCTGATGAAGTGATAGATATAATTTTAAGTATATCTTGATTGATTGATCTCTGTTTTAATGGTTTTTAATTCATGGCTGAGTACTTTTTGTATAATTTCTTGCCTTTCAACTCTTCGATTCAGCGATTTTCTGGTGTAGCTGATGGTTTTTTTAATTAGCTGTATTGTTTCCTTTAGTTTATGTGCCTTTGGAAAGCATTCAGTGCTGTTTCCCAGAAGGGCATATTTTTGCTTCCAATAATTATGCTGACATTTAGATGTCTTTTAAAGATCTTTCAGACGAATTTCAGATTCGTTTTTCTGTGTTTTGTCGATTTTGTCTCTTTTGTGGCCAATAATTTGATTTAATTTTTGCCATATCCGCCGATAACTGTTATGAATTGCCTTTTTACCAATATAATTTTGATCATATAATAATTATGGCCTACTGCTGCAGTGGCAGTTTAGTTACAAGAGAAAAATGGTCCAGGGAAAAAATATTGTCGTGCATGAGAGAATTAATTTCAATGCAAAATTTGTTCAACATTGTTTTCCTTGAAGGTGATCTTATGAATATGAAATAATTCATAGAGGAGGAAAAACCATTTCAATGGCAAATTCAAAAGGTTACTTATAACTACACTAGAATAAATCCAACCAACTGAATCCCATTAAAAAGTTTTCTTCTTCTTATAGAGGATTCATTTGGTAGGAAAATCAAAAAAATTATCACAATACTATTTATTCATGGAAAACTTTTTTTATTTAATTGAAATTGTTGCATAATTTATTAATTCTACCATTTTTTCTTTCACTTTTCAACAGTTTTAATGTTTTTCTTTAGATTCTGAAACATGGCTTCCACAAAAAATAGAAGAGGATGGAACAGCCGTGGAAAGGGGCAATCATACAAGGATTAATCCGAAGAATTCTGAGATGATTCGGAAACTCCCTGATTTAGAATATCCAAAATGTTATTCTTTCGTATCTAAAGAGGAGCATCTTACGAGATGTGAGAGAATTCATAAGGGAGAAAAACCATTTCAATGCAAAATTTGTACAAAATCGTTTTCCCGAAAGTGTAATCTTACTGTGCACGAGAGAATTCATATAGGAGAAAAACTATTTCAATGCAAAGTTTGTTCGAAATCATTTTCCCAAAAGGTGACTCTTACGAATCACGAGAGAATTCATACAGAAGAGAAACCATTTCAATGCAAAGTTTGTCCGAAGAGTTTTACACTGAGAAGCATATTGTTGCAACACGAGATAATTCATACAGGGGAAAAACCATTTCAATGCAATATTTGTTCAATATCGTTTTCCCAAAAGGGAAGTCTTGCTAGACACGAGAGAATTCATACAGGGGAAAAACTCTTTCAATGCAAAATTTGCTCAAAGTCGTTTTTCGAAAGTCGAACCTTGCGGAACACGAGTAACTCATACAGGAGAAACACCATTTCAATGCAAAATTTGCTCAAGGAGTTTTGCATTCAAAAGCATATTGTTGCAACATAAGAGAATTCATACTGGGGAAAAACCATTCCAATGCAAGATTTGTGCAAAATCGTTTTCTCAAGAGGGGAATCTTAGGGGACACGAGATAATTCACACCGGGCAAAAATCATTTCATTGCAAAATCTGTTCAAAATCGTTTTCCCGAAAGGGGCATCTTACGAGACACGAGATAATTCATACAGGAGAAGTTTCAATGCAAGGTTTGTCCGATGAGTTTTGCACTTAAAAGCATATCGTTGCGTCATGAGATGAAGGTTTATGCAAATCTAAACGAATTCTTCGAATGGATAAAAAATTAAATGGATTGATTGGAAATAAAGATCTGTATGGTTAGGTTAGGTTCTTTTTGAGAGGGGCAATAACCGCCCCTTCCACTGCGACCTTCTCAGATCTATTGTAGCTCAAGTCTCGAGCTTCTGACGAAGTTGATGATGACGCTCGGTCTTTGGGCTCTAGCTGCCAGTAATCCATACGCTAGAATCTTGTTCATTCCAGACCCTTGCATCTTCATATAGATCTACTATCAAGATGGCGAAAGGAAAATACTACCACACTAGACTTAGTGACTCTGACAATAAGGTCAAAGAGTCCTGGTGAATTATCAATGATATCAGGGAAAAGACAAATAAAAAAATAATGATATATCATTAAATCCCGACAAAAATGAATGATTTCTACTGCTCTGTTGCCCAAAACCTAGTGACAAAATAACTCCCACACATGATCCATTGAAGAACCTGGAACAACACACAATCAGTGAAAGCCTTATATTGTATGATACCGACATTCATGAACTAATAGAAATCCTGAAAGATATCAAAAACAAGAACACTGCGAGCTATGATGAAATTCAACAAAATCATACAAAACCTTCCTGTATGCGCCCTCAACGTATTGGTATCACTAATAAATATCTCCTTCGGTACTAGCGAATTTCCAACCGTCTTGAAAACATCAGTTGTCTTTCCTCTGCACAAAGGTCCCGATTCTAATTCCAACCATTGCCAAAATCACCGAAAAAATAGTCCAGAAGCGTCTGTTAGAATTCTCAATTTTACATAAAATTATTAGTAAAAATCAGTTATTAGTAAAATCAGTTTGGTTTTCAAGATAAAAAAAAATACGAATGATGCAATTTTCTCATTCCTCTATGAGGTCTATTCCGAGATAAATGCTGGAGAGACAACAGCAGCAGTATTTTGCGATCTGACAGAGGCATTTGACCGTGTTGATCACAAGATACTGCTAAGAAAACTTCAACTGTATGGCTGCCGAGGTGTGACTCTCACATGGTTCGATTCATATCTTTCTGGGCGTTATCGGATGGTTAAAACAACGGAACTTTCGAATAAAAGGGAAATATCGTCAGGTGTTCCCACAAGGATCTGTGCTCGGCCCCCATTCTCTTCCTATTATATGTTAACGACCTCACTAAAATCAAGATATTTGGAAGACCTGGGAGCTGCATGACATAATAACTGCAGACTTTGAAGCTGTGGAAGAATGGTGCGATGCAAACAAATTATCTCTCAACACAGAAAAAACCCACTTAATTATTCATTTATTTAAAATTTAAAACATTCAGAAATTAATTATAATAATTAACCAAATACAAATAAAAAATTATATAGGAAATTAAAACTATTAAAATATTAAAAAATAATGTACAAACATCACAAGGCACTTATACTATCCTGGTTATATCTCAAATGGGAGAGTAGTGAGGTCTTAGAGATATTAAGGAAATCAATTTCTCCTGTTCTCAAGAGGTTGTTAACACTGACTAAGCAGTTGTTAATGGGGGCGCATAAATTGTGAATTTTGAAGGGGCTATTTCTGATTCTCAGTCTTATGTCTGGTACGTTGAAGTGAATGTTCATCAGTATATCAGGTACATTGATCAAGTTGTGTAAGATATCAAAGACGAAAAGAATCTGGATCCTTTCACGTCGCTCGCTCAAAGTCATAATTTCAAAATCTCTTCTTTGGTTTTCGTAGGATATACGCAATGGGTATATTCCATATTTTTTTAAGTGCATGGATCTTAGATTTTTTTTTTGAATTTTTTCAAGCATATCGGAATATATTGGGGTCTCAGGGTTCCAAATAATACAGCAGTTCTCTAACTTGATCTAACATAGGAATTAAATAGTATTATAGATGTTTGGTATTTAAAATCATGGCTTGATCTCAAGATGAAGCCGAGTTTTCTGTAGCACTCAAAGCTAATTCTGCTTCTGCTTCTTCCTTCAGATGCTCGATCGAGGAACCTTCGTTTGGCAAAGACGTAATAGAAAATAAAGATTGCACTAAATTTCTGGGCGTGCAGATAGACAAAAATCTTAAATTTGATGACCATGTTAAACAACTTGAAAGCAAGATCTCTTCTGATGTTATGCAGTGAAAGTAATTTCTAATTAACTAGGACCAGTCACTGCGAAAATGGAATATTACGCTCTTTTAGATTCTCATCTATGCTATGGAATACCTTTTTGGGGAATGTGTAACTCAACACTACTCAACGAATTGCTCATTCTACAGAAAAGGGCCATGTAGAGATATTTTCACAAGTAACAAAATACTTACGGTTATCGCAGTATTGGTTTTTTAGTTGGTCTGTCTGGTAAATAAACGCAAATCAATTTTCCTCTAACTCCTAATCAATATGTCACCTCACTAAATCACAGATTGAAGACCATGACTGCTACTAAAAATCTCACCAGGACTCTGATTCTATAATGGGTATGTATGCTAGTAAAAATATTTTATCTCTCAAAACAGGAAAAACTTCAGAATCTTTGGTTATCCTTCTAATTTTGACAGGAATCCATTCGTTGATAAAGCTAAAGACGTAATAGAAAATAAGATTGCAATAAATTTCTGGGAATAGATCAAATCTTAAATTTGATGACCATGGCTAAAAACTTGATAATAAATCTCTTTTGCATGTTATGCAGTGAAAGTCCATTCTAATTAACTTAGACCTAGTCATTCAGAAATGAATATTAACGCTCTTTTAGATTCTCATCTATGCTATGGAATACCTTTTTGGGGAATGTGTAACTCAACACTACTCAACGAATTGCTCATTCTACAGAAAAGGGCCATGTAGAGATATTTTCACAAGTAACAAAATACTTACGGTTATCGCAGTATTGGTTTTTTAGTTGGTCTATCTGGTAAATAAACGCAAATCAAAATTTTCCTCAACTCCTAATCAATATGTCACCCGCAACAATAGTCACAGACTGAAACGACCATTACCTACTAGAAATCTCACCAGAGACTCTATTTTCTATAATGGTGTATGTATGCTAGTAAAAATATTTTAAATTTCAAAACAAGGAAAAAACTTTCAGAATCTTTGGTTTTATCCCTTCTAATTATTGTAACATTGTCTACTATCCATGTCTTGATAAATGCACTCAAAATCGACTTCAACGAGTGCAAAATACTTGTTGCAGATTCATATTTAATCTAAGGAAATATGATCACATTTCTCAATACATCCTGCAGTTGAAGTGGCTCAAAATGTCTAATGTATTTAAATACCATTTCCTCATTTTTTTGCATAGATTGTTCAATACTAAAAGTCCACCATACCTTCTTGACAAACTAGTATTCAGAAACAATTTACACAATCTTAATACCAGCATTCACAGATACTTAACATGCCACACCACCGGACAGCTTTGTTTGAACGTAGTTTTACTTATAATGCAGTAAAACTTTTTAATTCCTTCAAACCAGAATTATCAACTCCACTGAATAGATATAAGAAAGTCGCTAAAAATGAACTGCTGAACTAGTCACATTGCTACATATTTTTTCTCTCTTTCTTGATTACAAAACTTACTAAATTGTTTACTTATATCAATATTATTAACATTGTAAATGCTTTTTCTTTTTATTATCTTTTATATTTTATTAATTTCATTTTTGTATTTCATTTTTGTATTACCCTTTTTTTTGTAAACTGAAAAGGTTAAGAGTTCAAGAGTAGCTATTAGCTAATCTTCGCCTTTTCAGGGCAAATGCATGTACATTTGTTAAATAAAGTCGATTTATTATTATTATGTATAATCACTTACCAGTTGATATTAGGATGGCAAACTTGAATGAAAATCAGTTCAGAAAAGTACACAAATATTTTCTTTCTGAGAGACCCTACTACTCGTTGTAGGAATTCTTCCAATCATTATATTAACTGTACACACCATGTTTTATATTTCATGTATTCTTTTATGTTAGTTATGTCTACACTATTCGTTTATTATTTTTCCTTACTGTCCACAAGAGGACACACGAATTATTTCATGTTTTTACTATATCTTATCAATCAATCGATATGTACTTTATTGTCTGAAGAAATAAAATTCTCATTGACAAAGCATAGTTTACAATTTACAATAATGAACAGTGCAATAAATAAGTATATGTAGGTATACATGTATAAAATCGATCAATAAACGAGAAACAATCACATCTGACAATATAAAAAGATAAAATAGTAAATAGTACTCAATCACAGTTTGCTAGAGAGATAGAGAGAAAAAAAAATGTCAAGAAGAAAATTAAATCAATCAAAGCACTTACATAAATCTAAAATTACATCTATATATAACACGGTCATGACACTAAAAAGAACGAAGCAACATGAGTATGATGTTGGTATATGAGATTAATTGATATAAAAGGTAGAAGAGTTGTAAAGGGGTCTTTTCCCCTCACTATCACACTTTGACGCCTTTCACTAGTTTCGGTTTTTCCTCGGGCGCCACCTTCAATTGAGTGTGGAGGACACTGCTCCGGGCAGCCTCAGTGGAGAAAATATAACACTCCAGGGGTCAATATAGTAGTAACAAGACTTGCCAGAAAGGCAGACTTTACTTGCCCTTGACTGGGTTTGCTACCTGAGTGTAGGCTGCGGGGTGATTAGTTGTTGTGCAAATAATAACGTATTCAAAGGTGCACAGTGAAAACAATTTATTTGAACTCTTATATACATGGGCAGTACAGCTGACAGCCGTTTCAAGTTATATACAAGGCCAACTAAACTATTCGCTAGCGGGACGGGTGCAAAGCGTAATTACTAATACATACAAGCAACACGGCTGACCGCCGTTTTGAATTAGCTACAAAACAAGCAGAATTACTCGCAAGCGGGAAGGGTGCGAAGCTTAACTCAGGAATATGATAACAACCAAAAGCACATGCGGTGGGGGGGTTTAGTAGTGCACAAGCTCAAAAACCAGAAGGCAAAACGGCATTTCTCAAGTTCTAATTTTAGGTAACAAAGCTTTTACGGGCGGCCAAGGTTACGGAAAGGATGTGTGAGCAGTTCGTCTTGTTCCGTGTGTACGATGTTTTACTTTATTTCTGACGTCATATCTCGGTTTCGTTTTATAGTAATTTTATGCCCTGTTACTACTCGGTACTTTGGCACTTTCCACTCACTCGGTTTACTCTCGGAGGCACTAACTCGCGTGGTGATCAGTTCTCGATCTCAAACGGTTCTGATTCTCCGAAGTGTGCTTGAAAGAGACCTAGGCGATTTTTCCCCCTTTACTCTGTACCTATGCTCTGGCGGACACTTGTTGAACTTGTGATCTTATATTTACCAACGGAATGACGTCAGGAAACGGGCGTCACGACGGCTGAGGCTTTGGTTCGGAACTCGTCTGGTATCGTCCACTGGTCGGGTGCTACTTCTTCAACTCGTGTCTGTAGGTCGGCCGTGGTACTCTCTGTCGAGCTAGGTGATCAACTAACTCCTTGAAAAATCGCTGCCCAGAATATTCGTCGGTTTCCTTTCCTCGAGCTGTCTCCCCTCCACAATTATGCGCGCGGTCTGGTTTCTCTCGCTTCTGCCAGGGAACTAAATATGCTCCGCGACGTTTATTTCCAATACCGATCGATGTTGTTTCAAGCATTCGTTTTCGATTCGCTGGTGCGCGCAATTACCAATCGCCCGTACTTTACAACCACGCTCGCGGTATCGGCGTGATCTATGGAGGGTTTTTAGCCTATTTATCGGGTTAGGGGTGATTCACGGATTTATCACGAACCTGAATGGTATTTTCAGACCTATTATTACTGATGGTGTGAATTCAAATCTGTACAAGGAGCTTTTGGTTGTGTAGAAAATCGGAAAAATAGTGATTTCGTCACACACCCTTCCCACTTCGGGGAAAAAGAAAAAAAAAATTTTTCTTTCCAACATGCGTTTGTACGGTCAGATTGACCTGAAAACTAACTCGTTTTGCTGTGAACATTCTCAAAACTCAGACGGCTAGCAACCTTATGTTCTAACAAAAAAAAACAGGTCCATTCGGAATATAACAGTATAGCCCGCCAGGTGCCTACCCCCTCCTAATAGTCGAACCCTTTATTCGGGGTAGGTCCACCTGATACATAAAATACGGATTATCAATAATAAAATGTGGACCTCAAATAATTCCAAATGAAAAACAAAATAAACTCTTTCCGGGTTGCCAGGAAGCGAGAAAAAAACTGACAGGACTACTGTGTACAATGATCATTGTACAACAACAAAAAATATTACCAGTCAAAAATAAAATTAGAAAAATAGTTATACCACAATAATAAAAAAAAATCTTCCTGGATTGGATGCTGGCGTCCGCATCCTGATCCTACGGGTCTGTCTACGGCATCAAACTAATGGGTGCTGAGCATCCGCATCGGGGACATGCGGGTCAGGATACCGTTGACTCGGGGCACGGGGCGTCGTCCTTCTTGGGCTGGTCTCCTCTGGGCGGCTGGCTGTGTGACGTGGACATTCCGGGGGTAACATGTCCATTAGTCCACCTCGGGATCTGGGCTATGGGCGGGGCGCAGATCTTTAACATGGATCCGTAAGAACCGTTTGCCTGCCTGATTTTTCAGGTTATACACCACCGGTGATAATACCTGGGCCACCGTGTATGGACCGGAGTATTTTGGAGCCAGTTTCGCGGCAAAACCTCTTTCGGCTGATGACAGGTGGTGGTCTTTTTTCATCACCTGGTCGCCCACGTGACAGCGCCATTCTCGTCTTTGGAGGTTGTAGTGACGGCTCTGGGTGGTGAAGGCTTTGGCAAGATTTATCCGGACCATCTCAAATGTCTCCTGTAGATGTTGCAGTCTTTCGGTGTGAATAGCGACTTCCTGCTGGCCGACTTCTCCTTCTTCCGGGGTGAGAGGTACTAACGGTCTATATATCGCCTTTGGTACTTCCATCTCCCTTCCAAAATTCAGGAACGCTGGCGAATATCCGGTAGAATCCTGGGGCGGTATTTTTGCAAACATGGATCGGCAAGAGTGCATCCCATTTACGGTGGTCTTGATCACAAAATTGGTTCATCGTCTTGTTGGCCCTCTTCACGGGGTTGGCTTGCGGCGTATAGGGCGGTGTTCGGCGGTGGTGGATTCCAAGCTCCTTCAGCATATCCTCAAATAGGTGTCCAGTGAACTGGGTTCCGTTGTCACTGAGGACTACTTTTGGGCATCCGAAGCGGGTGATGATCTCTTCGTACAGAGCCTGGGTGACGGCCTTGGCAGTAGCCTTGCGGATTGGCCGACACTGCACCCATTTCGTGAACCGGTCTTGGAATACCACGAGGAAGGTATTTCCGCGAGTTGAGCGGGGTAACGGGCCAACTAAGTCTGTACTGACGCATTCCCAGGGTTGACGGTTGCATCTTGCCTGCCGGTTTCATCTGTGACGGCTTGTATCTCTGGCAGGAGTCGCAACTTCGGACATACTTGGCAACATCGCGGAACATGCCTGGCCAGTAGTAGCGGGCTGCGATCCTTGCTATTGTCTTGCTATTCCCATATGCCCGGCGGTGGTGCGTCGTGCATTTCTCGCAATATATCGGCCCTTGTTGGCTTGGGGACACACAACGGACATTCTGGTTCTGTCAGATCATTGGAGTCCCAGAAGTGACGGTACAAGCGGTCTTCCCGGATACAGTAGTCTGGGAACGCCTCAGGGCTTCGTCGCACCTCTTCCTTCTTTTTGTTATACCAGGCACAGTCGGCTACTGGTGCAACGGCAGTTATGTCTTCGGTATTCTCTCCTGATCCTTCGCCTCGTGGGTCTCTCGACAGGGCATCTGCCACTTTGTTCAGCCCTCCTCGGCGGTATTTGACTTCAAAGTCGTATTGCTGCAGGAACATACTCCATCGAGCGAGACGTCCTGCAGGGCTCTTGATAGAATGGAGCCAACGGAGCGACTGGTGGTCGGTGACTACTGTGAAGTGGTATCTTTCCAAATAGGGGCGGAGTTTCTCGATCCCCCATACGATAGCTAGACATTCCTTCTCTGTTACAGAGTATGCCTTCTCGGCGGCTGTCAAAGTGCGACTGGCATATGCGATGACGTGCTCCTGGTCACCAGTGGTCTGAGTCAGGACTACTCTAAGCCTTGATCGGAAGCATCTGTCTGCATGGTGAACGGTTTGTCGAAGTCGGGACAGGTGAGGACGGGGGCTTCTGTTAGGCAAGCTTTCAGCTTCTGGAAAGCTTCTTCTTGTTCCGGTGCCCAATGCCAGCGGCGGTTCTTCTTCAATAGCCGGTGTAAGGGTGCTGCTACTTCAGAGAATGCCGGCACAAATCTCCGGTACCATGATGCCATTCCGAGGAACCGTCTCAAACCTCGTACATTGGTGGGAGCGGATAGTTCCACAATGGAGGCCACCTTCTCGGGATCTGTCCTGATGCCTTCTGACGTCACTAGATGTCCGAGATACTTAGTGATCTCCTAAACTGGCATTTTTCTGGATTGACTTGCAGGTTAGCAGCACGAAGGCGACGGAACACTTCCTGCAGATTAGCGAGATGCTCTTCAAATGTGTTCCCTAACACGATGATATCATCCAGATATGCGAAGCAATATGGGTCCATTTCCGGTCCGATAATGGTGTCCATTAGTCGTTGAAATGTCGCAGGAGCGGCGTGGAGGCCGAACCACATAACTCGGAACTGGAATAGTCCTCGGCCAGGTACAGTGAAGGCGGTCACCGATTTACTGTTTTCGGATAGTGTGACCTGCCAGTATACTTGTCGCAAGTTGATACTGGAAATATATCGGGCGCGGCGTAGTTTGTCCAGGATGGCGTTGATGAACGGCAACGGGTAAGCATCCTTCATCGAGACGGAATTGACTTTCTGGAAGTCGATGCAGAACCTCGGTTTGCCGTCCTTCTTCCGCACTATGACTACAGGTGAGCTCCATGGGCTTTCGGAGGGCTCGATGATATTTTCCTGTAGCATTCTTCGGTATTGATAACCTCCTGCATTCTCGGATTCTGGGGTCGGTATCGCTGCTTTATCGGCTCTGGATTTAGGAGACGGATCCTATGTTCCACCAGCGGCGTTACCCCATGAATTTCCTCAAAGGGGCGTAATTCGTCCTGTGGTCCTCTTCCTCTCTGGAAAGTGTCAGGGCCAGTCTTGGCTCAGTAACTCCAATGGGAAAGCAGGGTACGGGCCGAGCTTCCCTTGCAATGGGTTGGTTCTTTACCAAAATTTGCCCATTTCCTAGGTCGAGTCTAAAATGCCTTTTCCTCAATATGTCCATTCCTAGGACCATATCGGATGACAGGCCACTCAGGTGTCCAAAAGATTCCTCGAAACGGTGTTCTCCAACTCGGATCTCTACGTGATACGTTGAGGGAACGGTTATAGTTTCTCCATTGGCCAGTCGGGCGGAACTCGTAGCAGTTGGAGTTTTCGATACTCCTAGCAGATCCCACTGCCTAGCTATCCTGTCTCCAACATAGGAGATTACTGCTCCGGTGTCAATCAGTGCTTCGGCGGTGCCACCAGGAATCTTGACGGAAAGATGCGGTCGGTGGTCGAAATATTGACGGTGGGGAAGGCGTCATGGGGGCGTGGCTGCACGGGCCTCAAGTCGTGGCAGCGCCCTAGCGGTTTTCCGGCCGTGGGCAAGGACAATCTCGGGACATTATTCCTTCCCGTTTGCATCTAGAGCAGAATATCCTTAGAGCGGATTGACATTGGCTCCTGAAATGTCCTGTCTGCCCGCATCGCCAGCACTCGGCTATCTTCGATGGGCGGCGGTTGACTGGGCTGGCCTGTGCCGGGCCTGCTGATTAATGGGGCTCCTTGGAGACGGCGTGGCTACTGGGGCGATAAGTCTTGTTACAGCCGATGGGGTTCGGTAGGGTGCCATAAACGGTGTTGGGGTCGGTTTCTGAGCTTGTTCGATTTCCGCTCGTAAAGGCTCGTATTCTCGGGCAGCTTTGGCAAACCCCTGCACGCGTTAAAGTCCGTCCTCTTGATTTCTCGCCGGAATTCTGGGTGCAGGTTGCGGTACAGCCAGTTCAACTCCTGGTCTGGCGTTCTCCTACTTATGGCGGCTTCCAGATCGATTCGGTAATAACTGGAAAGAAGAAGTCTTGGAAGGCGATACAGAAATCTCCCCATCTTGGCCAGCATGCCCGTTATTCCTAAACCACATGGCGGGCATTCCTTCCAATAACTCTGGCATAGCCTGTAGGAGGCGGTCAGGAGCGATGCCTTGGGACTCTCGAATCTCCTCTGATCTTTCGAGAAAGGCTGCGGGGTCAGTGGTCCCATCAAAGGTCACTCGCCAGTCCCTCACTCTTAGTGGAGCCATCCCTACACTCGTGGTAGGTGGCAGTGGGGCGGCTTGTGCTCCCACGAGGGCCCCGGTGAGCACGTGTGTCATGATCGGGTTTCCAGTTCTCGTTACTGTGATTGTGGGTACTACTGGCGGTGTTGCGGTTGTCGTGGCAACTCCTGTGGTCGTCGTGGGGAACGGGTTGGTGACGATCGGTGCGGGTGATGCTGCTCGTCCTTCTCGGAGAAACTTCACGATTCGCCTTCGCTTTTCGTCGACGGTGCCGGTTGTTTCCAAGCGAAATCTAGCGAGCTCCATGTCTAGCTCCTCTTTTCGTAGCTGGTATACCCATCCGACGCGGGTGTCGTTGGGGTCACCTCCTGCACCTGGACTCAGAGGCAGTGGGCACGCGGCCGGCCCTGTGGTGGTCACTGGCACGGTGGTGGGGCTTCCTAGTCCTGTCGGCATCTCAGGCGAATACTCGGAACTCGTACGTCTTACTTGTCTCACAGTGAAACTCAACTTCTCAGCTTGCACGTCTTACTTGGTTCACAGTCGGAACTCAACTTCTCAGCTTGCACGTCTTACTTGGTTCACAGTCGGAACTCAACTCCCTCCTTATATTCGTATCTCTGAAACGGTGCCTCTGCTCGATGAACGGATGGTGGGGATCGCTTCTGCGCGTCCGACAACCTATTAAAGGAGGTATCGCACGACCGTCTGGCTCTCTTCTGAGCCGAGTTGGACAATCTGTCAAAAATGACAGGTCAGCGGCCTTCAAAGGACTTTGATTTGGTACCCTCTGTGGAACTAACTTCGATGAGTACCAACGGTTTTTATCGTACGGGCTTGCTTTCTCTCTCTTAGCCCCCGTAACTCCTGAACGGTTGAAGTGAACGGTAAACGGGTCACGGCAATCGATTCTACACCCCCAAAAACCTATTAAACGAGGGGTCACTCGGCCTATGGACTCTCTATTGAGTCGAAGTTGACATCTGTCAAAAATGACAGGTCCGGCGATTTCGGTGCGGGACGGGTGCAAAGCCTAATTACTAATACATACAAGCAACACGGCTGACCGCCGTTTTGAATTAGCTACAAAACAAGTAGAATTACTCGCAAGCGGGAAGGGTGCGAAGCTTAACTCAGGAATATGATAACAACCAAAAGCACATGCGGTGGGGGGGTTTAGTAGTGCACAAGCTCAAAAACCAGAAGGCAAAACGGCATTTCTCAAGTTCTAATTTTACGGAAAGGATGTGTGAGCAGTTCGTCTTGTTCCGTGTGTACGATGTTTTACTTTATTTCTGACGTCATATCTCGGTTTCGTTTTATAGTAATTTTATGCCCTGTTACTACTCGGTACTTTGGCACTTTCCACTCACTCGGTTTACTCTCGGAGGCACTAACTCGCGTGGTGATCAGTTCTCGATCTCAAACGTTCTGATTCTCCGAAGTGTGCTTGAAAGAGACCTGGGCGATTTTTCCCCCTCTACTCTGTACCTATGCTCTGGCGGACACTTGCTGAACTTGTGATCTTATATTTACCAACGGAATGACGTCAGGAAACGGGCGTCACGACGGCTAAGGCTTTGGTTCGGAACTCGTCTGGTATCGTCCACTGGTCGGGTGCTACTTCTTCAACTCGTGTCTGTAGGTCGGCCGTGGTACTCTCTGTCGAGCTCGGTGATCAACTAACTCCTTGAAAAATCGCTGCCCAGAATATTCGTCGGTTTCCTCTCCTCGAGCTGTCTCCCCTCCACAATTATGCGCGCTTCGATTTGTGGACTTTGAAAAGTTTTGCTACAAATTATAATTCGTATATTTACCCAGGTGTCACGTCAACAAGCTGCGTGCGATCCGAGAACGGATGGTCTGGTTTCTCTCGCTTCTTCCAGGGAACTAAATATGCTCCGCGACGTTTATTTCCAATACCGATCGATGTTGTTTCAATCATTCGTTTTCGATTCGCTGGTGCGTGCAATTACCAATCGCCCGTACTTTACAACCACGCTCGCGGTATCGGCGTGATCTACGGAGGGTTTTTAGCCTATTTATCGGGTTAGGGGTGATTCACGGATTTATCACGAACCTGAATGGTATTTTCAGACCTATTATTACTGATGGTGTGAATTTGAATATGTACAAGGAGCTTTTGGTTGTGTAGAAAATCGGAAAAATAGTGACTTCGTCACAGAGTAAAGGGTTGAAAAGTGCCAGGATAAAATTCTTCCAAGCTATAATAAGGTCGATCACATAATAATAAATGCACAGCCTTTTTGAAATTATCATTGTTGGTAATATTCCTTATATAATCTGGTAAATGGTTGAACATCTTGCAACCATTGTAGATAAATGAGTCCTTCACTAAGGACGAATTCGGTCTTGGTAAATTGATACTCTTATGCTTGCGAATAGAGTAATGGGAAGGAGTAGTATTAAAATTATACAAATGTTTTTTAATCAAGCATACTGTTTCAAGGATGAAAATGGCGAAAACAGTATGTATTTTAAGGGATACAAATAATGGTTTACAGGGATCACGTGCCTTTGCTGCAGATAAATATCTAATTGCCCGTTTTTGTAGTATCATGGTGCTTTGTAAGAGATTGTTATTGCATACTCCCCAAAATGGAATTCTGTGGGACTCTATCAAGGCATAGTAACTTGTTTTTGCTACTGAGAGTCCGAGCTCTTTTGTTACAAGTCTCACAGCAAAACATCCAGAGGCTAATTTCTCATTTAAATTGAAAACATGTTCAAATTTCAATTTATTGTCGATGAATATTCCCAATAATTTGGTGTTATCGCGGCTCTCGATAGAACCATTATCCAATTTAATATTGCTTAGTTCACACCTGAAAGATATAATGTTGTTTTCGTTACATTCAAAATAAGACGATTAGAATCACACCATTGTTTTATTAATTTTATGTCAGTAAGGATTTTTTCTTGCGAGAGTTAACATTTTTGTCTTGCCATAAAATGGTAGTGTCATCTGCTAAAACTGTGAATTTTCCTGATATGTTTATGCTAAGCAGATCATTAATATATAACAAAAAAGGGTGGGGCCCAATATAGATCCTTGGGGTACACCACAAATAACAGGTGCACTATCTGACAGGGTAGTGGTTTTTACTATTTGGTAACGATCGGTTAAATAAGACTTTATCCAGTCGTTTACTACACCTTTAAAGCCGTAGTGGTGATAGATAGATATAATTTATTCATCATTGAAATTTTTACACAGGTAGTACAAAACTTATCAGACTAGTCAAACATAAATATTTAAAAGTGAAAAAATCAATTTTAAAACCTAAAAATATTTTAGTACAAATTTATGTTAAAATACATTCATAGTTTGAATACTCTTATATCACTAACATTCTAAAAATTCTTTCATTGAGTAAAAAGCATTAGCACTCAAATAATTGAATAGTTTTAGTGAAGCTTAGCTAACAGTATCTATTGATCAACACAGTCAAATGCCTTTGAGAAATCACAAAATAATGCCGCAACAGCTTCACCACTATTGACATTTGTGTATATCCCTGAAGGAAAGAGAAAATGGCATCATTGGTATTTTTTTCCTGAAAACCGTACTGATTTGGAGAAATTATGGAATATTTTTCAGATAATTTTGTTATTCTATTTTTAACTAACTTTTCAATGATTTTAGCTAGAGTAGGTATAAGAGAAATTGGTCGGAAGTTTGCTGGCTCATCATAATTACTTCCTTTATGTATAGGTATGATGTTTTTAGGAAATCAGGGAAAATCTCTCTGCGAAATGAATCAATAATCAGTGTGGCTAATACATCAAGAGCCTAATCTGGCAGATTTTCAATTTTTTTTATAGAAATTTCATCTATTCCATGGGTTTTTTATTTTTAATTGATTTTATAAGTTATTTCAGTTTCTTAGTATCAGTATCATAAAGTAAGAAAGATTGAGGAATAGGAGAATTTGTAAAGTGGTCCATAGGATTAATATTTCTTGATAAGTCTTTAGTTAATGAGCCAGCAATAGTGCAGTAATGATTGTTTAGTTCATTGGGAGATAGAGTTATTTCGGATTTATTTTTGCTGTTTTTGCCTCTTAAATCATTTATGATATTCCAGCTAGTTTTAGATTTGTTATCAGATTCGTTTATTTTATTTTTATAATGATGTTCCTTTGCAGTTTTGATCAAAGTTCTATAAATCCTCCGATAGTTACTAAAAAATATGTGAAAAAAGTTGCATTTGTGTATTTTCTGATGTAATGTAAACATCTAAGATTTTTAGAAGACATTTTTATTCCCAATGTCAACCAAGGGTTTTTTTTTTATTGTTGAGTTTATTTACAGGAAAGGATTTATTGAACAGTGTTACAAGATGTTCATGAAAAGTTTCGAAAGGTTTTTCTAAATCAAGGATGTTTTGTATACACCTCAAGCTTTGTCAATAAGGTTTCCCTTCAGACAATAAAGCATATTTATTATTATTATTATTATTCACAAGATGTGCTGCTGTTTCTAAACAGTTTACAGAATCCATTTCTTTTGTTAATTTAATTGAAGGTTGAATTGTATTGATGAAAACGAAAAACACTTCTAATTCCGGATCCCACGAAGCACACTAAAATGTTCACATACCAGTACCAATATTAGAAAATTTTCATTAAAAGGATTATTGTGAATTTTTTGTTCTAAATTATCCTTGAATATTTCAGCTAATAAAGGACTCAAGGGATTACCCATTAACAGTCCTTTATCAGAAGAAATGAAACTATTGTTAAATTGGAAATAATTTTGAGAAAAAAATACGTTGGTACTTCATTTACGATTTTACTCAATAGGGAGTTCCACACGTTACAGACTTCAGAAACTTCTGCCTCTCCAATTGTAATAATTTTAATAGGGTTGGGTAGAGAATCACAAACTGAATATGCTGGATCATTTATTTTTAGTCCCAAAGTGTTTAAATTTTTTATTATATTAATAGGGAATTTTGTGTATATCTCGAGTGTTGGTGCCTACCCCAATTTGATTCGTGCAATATCGACTGTCATCTGTCTAGATACTATTTGAACTTTAACGCCGAAGAACGCTACTTCTTTCTCTTGTTGCTTGACTTCCGTTTTATTGGCGTTGTGTACTCTCACATTTAATCTCTGCTCATGCGCAATGAAAGCAAAAGCGAAGACTACAGTTGCTTGAGTATGTTGAATGCGAAATTTGGTGGAATATGGGAGTTTTTCAACTTCAAAAAGAAACTTCTGTTCCTTTATTGTAATAATTTCATCAGGGTTGTGTAGAGAATCATAAACTGAGTATGATGGATCATTTATTTTTAGACCCAAAGTGCTTATATTTTTGTACTGTCCCAGACTTGAGATATAAACACAAAATTCCCTATTAATATAACTTTTTTATATACAAAAATATAAACACTTTTGGACTAAAAATAAATGATCCAGCATATTCAGTTTGACATTCTCTATCAAAGCCTGATAAAATTAGTACAATTGAAGAGGCAGAAGTTTTTGTCTTTCTCTTGTTGCTCGACTTCCGTTGTTATTGTATTTTGTATTATCAAAGACATATAATGTCTGTCTATATGAATTATCCACAGACCTCATAAAAGAAGTTGATATAACATGGCCGCTCTTCCAATGATAATAGCCCCTTTGCCATGGCTGACACTTCAAGTTGGTACACCTGATTTTTACTTGTCTGTACCTTTCTAATAAAAGGAATGGAAAGAGAAAATAGATGTATTCACGATTTGACATAAAACGGTGTCAAAACTTGAACCGTTTTTTGGCGCCTATGTATTCAAAACGTATTCGTCCTGTGATTCAAATACATCCAATCTGGTGTTGAAACGATGATGTCATAGAGTTTTGAAACCAAGTCGAATTTAGTTTCAAAACATAATTCGTTGTTTTGTGATTGTCATAATTTATAATGTTACCCCAAATAAATCTTGGTACTGGGATATTCCATTTTCCACTAATAATCGGTGAGAACTCTTTATTGTTACTAACTTTTCCTACACAAAAATTCTCAGTTAAGTTTGATTATTGAATCGTATTCGAAATTATGCATTCTTGCGGTTCGTGATACTAATGACGTCACGTAGAATCGTATTCAAATGCAAGATTGAATACGTTTTACGCCAGAAAACACCTCTGATTTAAAGCGATGAGTCATGAGTTTTTGAGACCAAGTAGCAAGTCATTTAACATAATGACTTGTTTCCGTCTTAAATAATAATTTTAATGTTACGAACCAAATAAATGTGGTTTTAAAATTTGCATTTTCCACTAATAATCGTGAGTTTTATTGTCTACTAACTTTCTAACACAAAAATTCTTAGTTTAAGTTTGATTATTGAATCGTATTCGAAATTATGCGTTCGTGATACTAATGACGTCACGTAGAATCGTATTCAAATGCAAGATTGAATACGTTTTTACGCCAGAAAACACCTCTGATTGCCGTTAAGAGTTCAGGGCAGGTTTTCCATTGATGTGCGAGCCCAAGTAGCACAGAGTCATAAAATTATCATAATGACTTCTTATACCGTCTTAAATAATACGCATTTGTAATGTTTTAGAACCAAATAGTTAATGTACGTTTTATAACCTTCAGGCGTTGCTATGACGTCGTGTAGTAGATATAACGAGAGTACAATAAAGAATTCTCGAGATGAAGTTGTACTGTGGTTTGTATGTAAATAAATTGTATGTGTCGTTAAGTAGAACTCAAGAGCAGTTGCTGTGAGGTTATTATGACAATGAACATATGTGGTTCTAATGAATAGATTTTTGAAACGTTTCTACGATTACATATTGTACTCATGTAATGTAGTTTTATCAACTGATGAACTTTGGTCGTAATGATTACATTATGTATCCTATGGTTAGATTATTTTTGTTGGTTAGGTATGTATGTAGAATATTCAGTTCCGTATGAATAATTGAAATGCCAAAACAAAAATCTAATCTGCCTTACAAGAGAACTGGAGCCTAAAGAAAAATTTTAGAAAAATATTAAGAGGAAGGAGTGCCTACCCCAAAATTAACATCTGAAATAATTAATCAGTCTATCGGGACACTGCAAAAAATGAAGTTCATCCAGTCCCAGATGAAAATATTCCTGGAACAAGTTCAGAACCAACCACAGAGAGTATCACTGTGGAAAGTGCTTTTGAAGGAGAAAGTATGGATGAGGGTGATGAAGAACACTTGGAAAAATGTTTTGTCTTCAAAGAAAAATTCAGGAACTGGGCATTAGTTCACAAAATTCCACACACTGCATTGAATGATCTGATGAGTGATAAATAAAAAATATTTAAATTTAACCATATATAACTGTTCAACATCAACATAACCTCTATTGTAAATGTCAGTTATTCTAGCGTTTTCCATCAGGCGGAACTAGCGGAATGCTTATGCACTCGGTGTATATTTTTTTCTGTTTTGATAGCGTTACGACGTTAGTACAACAAAACTTGCTACTTGTGGTCACAGCGACTACATTACAACTTTTTTATGTAAGATACTGCGAAGTCTTTGAGATACTCGTAAACTATACTATTATAGTACATACCGGGGTAATTACAACTTTTCGACACTAGAAGGACGGCATCCATGTTTTTCGATTGATTGATAACATCATTCTGGTAGCCATATTGGAACAAAAATATTTAAAATAAAAAATATGGGACCCTGGGTGTTATATCAATTTAAAAATCATTGGAGATGTGCTAATCAAGTATCTTTCGTAATATGGTGTGCATATTTCAATGATTAATGAGAAACATTGATGAAGTATATTTTTTCTGAAATGAAAGTAAATATTTATCTATCTTAATTTTCGAGGCGCATGAATTTTTATAGTGGAATTGGATTTTGAACGTAAAAATGGATTTGCTTGGTCACTATAGTTTCAGAACAATGAAAATCATTTTTATCTCGATAACTATCACGGCCATTTGTTGTTAGTATATATAGTGGATATAGGACATTATAGTTTTCCCAATATCAATTGCAGAAGCATAAAAAAGTCTTGTGGCGAAATCGTGTGAGCAGCAGTGGCGGAGATAACTAATTTTATTTAGATATTTTAAGATTTTAAAAATACTTCATAAATAATGAAAAATGAAAAAAAATTAGAGACAAGCTTTTATTTATACAAATACATTAAGAAAGAAAAATAATTTCATTCATTGTTTGATGTAGGTTATTATTATATCCTAAAACGTATTTCGATCGGCACACACCAAGACCATAGACGCTACTGGTTTTTAATTTTTCAGAGCGTTTGAAACACAAATATAACGCGTGATTTATGACTTCCCTTCGTAGAGACACAGCTGCCAGCATTATATCCAACTTGATTGGTCCAGACGAAACGGTTGTATAAACTGACAGCCCTCACTCTCGTCCACGCGGACTATCGGCTCTTTTGATCTACCGTGCATCCGACGGAAAATGTTTACGAGTAGTACAGATTATTTTTCGTTCAGTTTCTTGGCATATACGCTCGTATTAGCGAAGTGAGTTTTTATTTGCTCCCTATAGAAACAGCTTCTGCAATTGATATTGGATGGACTATACCACAGTGTATCATAAACATGTAAAGGAAGACTGAATTATATTAATATTATATAAAATCTCTTGATATGGTATACATATTGTAATACTATATTAGAAAGATTATGACCTTAATGCATAATGATATAATGACTACAATAAGACCACATAATGACGTATTAATAATATTCAATCCAACCCTTTTGCGACTGGCTTATATAAGTCTATATTGGCAAGTCATTACCACTACTTTATAACGTCGATGTGTGCTTTTTTGTCGTATTGGCATACATTGCGACGTCTTAGCATATTACAAGACATAAGTCACGGACTTTTGCGAAAGGTCTAGTAGACGTCTGTACAACCGAATTATGACCTCTGTGTGCTACTTGCGAGTGTATTTTTAAGAAGCACTAAACTACTTAATATTCACAATGTACCGTATTCATGCTCACACATTCATGGGTAGCAAAAAGTGTGATGGAGATTGAATGATGAATATAAATGGAAATGAATTATGGGCCAAAATTAAAGAGAGACCAACTCTGATATGGGAGTCTAATGGCGGCGCCCATTTTGATATCTGCTTGTGGCATCTACTTCTTTTATGAGGTCTGTGGTATCAATCTCTTTTTGCGTTGCCAACTGTTTACATTTAAGACAAGAAATATATAAGCGCTTCATGACCAGAAGCATATATATCTGGATCTCCTATCACCATTAATAAGCCGAGTGTAGCCCTAAGGCTCTTACTCTTTAGACATCAAATAAGAGGGCCACGGCCGTTCACGAATTTAGAATTTGGTTGGTCAAGAATTAGAGACCGGTCCTTGCCATGATGGTGTATCTCGAACAATGACCGAGAGGGAATTCCGATCGTAAAAATTTGAAAAAATAGTAATTTCTATTGAGGATGCAGCTTCGCTACCCTGTATGGATTAGTAGGTAACCCATCACTCCAGAGAGTGCCTGGGACGTTTAAAACGCGAGGGGTCGTCTATATTGTAATCGGTGGCTTCTTTTACGAGCGGATTCTCGTGAGCTATTGCACAATCAAATACTTGTTGATTGCGTTCTCTAATGATACTTCTGATATAAGGCAGATTTAGGTCTTCGAGGATTCGATCGTTCCGCACGTACCACGGAGCGTTCGTTATCATCCGCAGGACTCTCATTTGCGCCCAATGCTAGACCTGCAGATTTGGCCCCAGGTGGACCGAGGCATACAAAATGACAGGCCTGAACATCATTTTGTAAATCGCGAAACCAGAAGCATATATGTATTAAGTACCAATATTGATAATAAAGATAGCAAATGGTAAGCCAAAACAAATGAAGTATGACCATCGCTCGGACTCTTTCTAATCGGCAAATTGATGCGCATGCGCGAAAATGGAGGTGTGACATGTATTGGTTGATGTTCGGTTGCCATAACTAAAGATTGGTACAGAGATTCGTGTTGCCTGGCAACACTGGTATCGGGTATCATCTGAAGAATATTTTCAATAATGGCTTCCGAATACTACAAGTTTAATAAGTGCGAATTTACACGATCCAATAAATTGGTCAATTTTGTGACCTTGAATTTTATTGATAGGTGTAAACAGAAAATTGTCGTCAATTTGAACTTGATCAATACATTGATGAGTTTAGAATCGGTTCTAATTTTTCATCAATTTTTAGTGACAATTTGCAGTAACTTTCGGCCATGAATTTGAAGCCTGCTAAAACAGAGATTTTCGGTTGTGTTATTATTTACACGATTTCACATACACTACTCTAACCGTAAGAAAAATTATTTTACGAAAAAAAGCATTATTTACGTTGCATTACATTCGCAGCAATGTGCATTGCTGAATATAAAAGAAAGAGATGCAGAAGATGGTGGATTAGACCTTGGATTGAGAAAAAAAGGAAAGGAAACTTGACATTAGTCCACGAAGAATTTCTGAGTGCAGATCCTGATCAATTCAAACGATATTTAAGAATGGATTAGAGTCATGTCAATAAGCTATTGAATAATATTCGGAACTTTTCCTATAGTTGAACCATTTATTGTCAGTCGTTGGTATTCCTGAGTAAAAACTGTTTCCAAAATTGACCAATAAATTGTCAGGTGTAAATATAACCCATATTGGTCAATTTTATTGTTCAATTTATTGATCAATTTTATTGGATTGTGTAAATTCGCACTGAACAAGAACTTTCTATAACGGATATTGAGAAAGATAAAAATGAACAAATGACGAGAGGGACTTACTTTGACGCCATTCATGACATTTTGAAAGGAGAAATAGTGAAGGAAGAGGCCCTCGAAATCACACCCTTAAGTAAATATGGGAATGCACAGAAGGCAAGTGGGAATCAGTTTGGTGCTGCTTATATTTTGAATTGAGGAATAGTTGAGGAAGATCCAACCGAAAGCAAAGCGATCAGTGAATATGTGAATGAAAGATTTTATGATCCCGATTCAAGCGAATTTCAGGTTACGCGGAGAAATAGTTTTGAAGACCTCAAAGAATCAAAGTTCTCTCCAAATGGTTATGAAAGAGAGTAATATCGAGGGGACTGTTGAAAACAAAATGGAAGGAATTTAATGGACATAGCCCTCAGAGAAAAGTGTTAACCGTATATATACCCAAGTAGCACACAGAGGTCATAATTGCGTTGTACAGACGTCTACTAGACCTTTCGCAAAAGTTCATGACTTATGTCTTGTAATATG
The DNA here is from genome assembly GCA_018342105.1 of Gonioctena quinquepunctata. Lineage (NCBI taxonomy): Eukaryota > Metazoa > Arthropoda > Insecta > Coleoptera > Chrysomelidae > Gonioctena > Gonioctena quinquepunctata. The sequence goes on along the minus strand of JAFIRS010002102.1, from coordinate 77,293 downwards.
CTGAGACGTCGCTATGTATGCCAATACGACAAAAAGGCAAACTCTTGCGACGTCACATCGACGTTATAAAGTAGTGGTGATGACTTGCCAATATAGACTTATATAAGCCAGTCGCAAAAGGGTCGTTCTGTGGTCTTAGTGTAGTCATTATGCATGAAGGTCATAATCTTTCAATATAGTATTACAATATGTATACCATATAAAAAGGTTTTATATAATATCAATATAATATATAAGTCAGCCTTCCTTTACATGTTCATGATACTCTGTGACCATGATAGTTATCGAGATAAAATTGATTTTCATTTATGTGTCTTTAAGAATTGATCTGAAACTCTATAGTGACCAAGCAAATCCATTTTTACGATCAAAATCCAATTCTACTCACTTAAAATTCATGCGCTCGAAAATGAAAGAAATAAATATTTATTTTCATAAAAAAAAAAACATAATTTTTCTCATTAATCGTTGAAATATGTAGACCATATTACGAAAGATATTGATTAGCACATCTCCAATGATTTTTAAATTGATATAACACCCAGGGTCCCATATTTTTTATTTTAAATATTTTTGTTCCAATATGGCTACCAGAATGATGTTATCAATCAATCGAAAAACGTGGATGCCGTCCTTCTAGTGTCGAAAAGTTGTAATTACTCCGGTATAGAATAGTTTACGAGTGTCTCAAAGACATCGCAATATCTTACATAAAAAAGTTGTAATGTAGTCACTATAACCACAAGAAGCAAGTTTTGTTGTACTAACGTCTTGACGCTATCAAACAGAAGAAGATATACACTGAGTGCATAAGCCTAATGGAAAACGCTAAAAATAACTGACATTATAGAGGGTGATGTTGAATATTCAAATATTTTTTATTTATCAATCGAAGTGCACATACATATTATTTGTCTTTCCTTGTTGTGAAAACAATTGAAGGAACTGGATGAACTTCATTTTTTTGCAGTGTCCCGATAGACTGATTAATTATTTCAGATGTTAATTTTGGGGTAGGCACTCATCCTTCCTCTTTATATTTTTCTATACGCTCCAGTTCTCTTGTAAGGCAGATTGGATTTTTGTTTTGGCATTTTAATCATTCATACGGAACTTAATATTCTACATACATAACACAATATACCTATCCAACAAAAATAACATAACCAACAAAAATAATCTAACCATAGATACATAATGTAATCATTACGACCAAAGTTCATCAGTTGATAAAACTACATTACATGAGTACAATATGTAGTCGTAGAAACATTTCAAAAATCTATTCGTTAGAACCACATATGTTCATTGTCATAATAACCTCAGAGCAACTGCTCTTAAGTTCTACTTAACGACACATACAATTTATTTACATACAAACCACAGTACAACTTCATCTCGAGAATTCTTTATTGTACTCTCGTTATATCTACTACACTACGTCATAGCAACGCCTGAAGGTTATAAAACGCACATTAACTTTTTGGTTTTAAAACATACAAATACGTGGTCTTTAAGACGGTATAAGAAGTCATAATGTTAATTTTATGACTCTGTGCTACTTGGGTATATATATAATGCTCAACTAGTTATTTTAAATTGTAGTGTATCATCATTCATCCTTCATAATGTATCAACCATCACACTTCAACACCTTTATAATCATTCTAAACAAAGATTTTAGTCAGTTTCAACCAATATTTTTATAAAAAAACTGACTAATTTTTACACCTTTGTAGTTTCCTTGATGATGGAAATAATTAATAAAATTTCCGAACGCTTGGACAACCTTTGAAGAGTACTCTTTTATTTGCTGCAAAACCCCACTATTTACTGGTTCCATATATACATATATATATATATATATATATATATATATATATATATATATATATATATATATATATATATATATATATCAGGGTAAATGTTAAGGCATCTAATCCGAAAGAAAAACGCGGCAGTCTCATACCGTTTCCGAGATATATTGACTTTCTCCTTCACCAGGTAATTTTTCGGCACCGTTTTCGCGCACAAAAATCTCTCACAATGCCTCTTTCTTTTTACCAGCTTAAACTACAAACACCAAATAACTAATTTTTTAACCGACGAAACCAAAAAGAGGAAATTCTCTATTCGACGCGTATTTTTTTTTTATGTATGACCACGCATAATTTTTTATTGAGACGTCCGAATCCGATAATTCTTTTTTCAGTGGATAGGGTGTACTTCAAAGTTGGTCCCATTTGAATATAAAAGATGGAATTCACCCCTAAGGGTAGCAAAATGAAGGATATTGACCGATTCTATCAGGCATAACTTTGTACTGGGTTCTTCGATTTGCATGATTATTTTTTTATTAGATAGGGTATACCTCATAGTTGATTATATTTGGATTTAAAATGGAATTATCCACCCTTACGGGTAGAAAAATAGGGGATAATTGATTTTTCACTTGTGAACATTGGCACACATATGTAGTTGACAATGACAGATCGCTACTGTCATTGTCACAATCATTATATTCTATGAGAGGATCTCGGAGAGGATGGAATGATATACAAAGTGATGAAATAAACTAACCAGAACAACAAAAATAATTTATATTACAACAAATAGTAAAAGTAGATAATCATATTATTTAACTGGTAATAGTTGAAGTAAGGTGGGTAAGTAAGTATTTTGGAAGTAATAAAAAAACAAGTAGGTAGTAATTAGTAGATTTCAACCACAAAAAATTTAAAAGTAAAAACTTTTTAACAAAAAATTAAACTGACGAAATACGGAACTGAAAAGTAAAAAATAAAATAATAATAAAAGTCTCAATAACTTAGCTCCTAAACTAATGCAAGTAACTAATTTTGAGTCGGCGCCAAACGAACAATCAACGAAAATCATAAAATTACTTCAAAAAAATTATCAGAATGTCACCACACAACTCGATGCCATCATTTTACGTCTTACCTAATTTATTTGCTTGTTTGTTTGGCGCCGACTCATAATTAGTTACTTACATTAGTTTAGGAGCTTAGTTATTGAGACTAAGAAGGTTTAATTTATTTTTTACTTTTCAGTTCCGTATTTCGTCGGTTTAATTTTTCGTTAAAAAGTTTTTATTGTAAGTACTACTTTGCACAAAATTCAGCCGATTTTATTGAAAAAATACTCCTTCAACAGTTACAAAAATCCTAATTTTTCTTATTTGACAGATGAAATTTAGTAAATGCGAAAAGATAGGTTATTTGTAAATGTTGAAGAAAGAGTATGTTTTTGATAAAACTGGCTATATTTTGTGCAAAGTTGTACCGAAAATGAGTGATTTTGTGTTTGTAGTGTAGTGATTTTTGTGAGCGAAAACGGTTGTTTAACTTTTAACTGATAATATTTGTCTCTTTCTTTTACAAGTTAAACAAATTCATTATTCACCCAATAGTTTGCTAGTTTACATTTTATACTCACTAGACTTGTAGCTTCCGTCTTACAATATTGGACAATTTTCATGAGATAATTTCTATTAATTAGATTATTGAAATCTTCACTAAATTCATTCCTATCCACTTTTTTCTGCTCTATCCTACAGTTAGGTTTGTATTCAGGTTACAATATTAATATCACTTTCGGAATTATATGCATATGCCTCAAATATTTCAAATTTATTCTTAATGCTCTGTAAATTTGAGTAGGAAACTTTGAACTTATGGGGGAAACTTGGTTTCTTTAGTAGTTTTTCGAGTTGTTTTTCAATCACATTTATTTTTTTCTTCTTCAGACTTTCTCAGTAGTATCTGTCCATTCTGTATCTACACATATTTATATTAATTTTCTTTGGCATATGTTCTTGTTGATTTGTAAATGTGTAAATTCGGTGTAGTTAGGTCCTGATTGATATAGATATCATATTGAGGGCCATCCAGACCAATATCTTGAGTTGTGATTTTTTTGCCTTTTTTGCTTCAATCATTGCCTCCTTATCTTGTTCAGAATCAAATTCCACCTTGATGGGCATTACTTTTCTTATTTCACCTCTACCCAATCGGAACGATTGGTATTTACCTATGTTAATTTTCAGATATTTTCCTATATTATTTATGATTCCCTCTGTGTCATCGTTAATGTGTATTTTAGGGATAGCCATTATTATGAGATTTTGATTCAGTTTACTTTGTTGGTTTCTTATCACTTCATAATTTAGCTTATTTGTGACCATACTCAATTCCCTCTTAAGCTCCTCATTGACTTTGTTTTGGGCTTCAAATTTTTCTAATAGCAAGTTGTAATTTTGCTCCATGTCGATTAGTTTTGTCATAATGTCATATTGTATTCTCAATGCGTATTTTGTAAATATTCCAATGCCTGGATTTTATTTAGAAAATTCTCGTAATTTCTCCCATTTTTTTTAGATTTCGAAACAATGCCTCAACAAAATAGAGAAGAGAATGAAACAGCTGTGGAAAAAGACAATGATCATCATGAGAGAACTCATACTGGGAAAAAAACATTTCAATGCAAAATATGTTCGAAGAGTTTTAGAGCAAAAGACTCTTTGTTGTATCATGAAGGAATTCATAAAGGGAAAAAACCATTTCAATGCAAAATTTGTTCGAAATCCTTTAACCAAAAGGGATCTTATGAGTCATGAGAGAACTCATACAGGGGAAAAACCATTTAAATGCAAAATTTGTTTAAAATCCTTTAACCAAAAGGGGCATCTTACGAGTCATGAAGAATTATACAGTGAAAAACTATTTCAATGCAAAACTTGTGATAAATCATTTAACCGAATGGTGGATCTTCGGATGAGACTTCATACAGGTGAAAAACCATTTCAATGCAACCTTCAATCCTTCAACCAAAAGGGGAATTGTAGGACTCATACAGGAGAAAGGCAATTCCAATGAAAATTTTGTTCGAAAAGTTTAGCATTAAGAAAAATCATCGTTGCTCTCCCATTCTACGTTCATAATTTCATTTTTTTAATGCTACATACCTCTTGAGCCTTTAATCATAGGTCATGATGTTTAAAATTTTAGGAAACAAAAACTTATCACCAAAGACATTCCTTGCAGGATTGAAGGCGTTTCTGTTCATCTACTTGATATTTACATATATATTTGTTCAAAAAAGTGTAATCTTGTAAATAAACTATATTATATCCAAAAAAATATTTCATTCTAAGAGCCAACATTATTTCTTTTATTTCTCACATCTTATGATTATAATCAACCAGTCAAAAATGTTGAATTTCACTGGAAACAATTTTTTTAAATCAGATTAATTTATCAGATGAATTATATTTAAGCCAATGACACCTGCCAGTAATAACTAACACTACCCCTACTCAACCTTTTTTCATTTCATTACCATATATAAGAGAGATCACTCATAAACTCTCCAGATATTTCACAATTCCGAAAAATTTAAAATATATAAAACAGTTCTAACAAGCAGATCAATGTATTCTAAAGTTAAAGATAAAATGCATTACTTTCAATGTCAAATGTAATTTATAGTATTCCTTGCCATGGTTGTAATAAACAATATATTGGTCAAACGCAAAGATCATTATCGAACAGAATAATTTCTCATAAAAGTGACTGCAGATTGCATCCTGGAAGATGTGCTCTGGCAGAACATGTGAATAAATTTGACCACCAGATGAATTACGATTCAGTGAAGGTGCTAGCGACAGAGAAACATACATCTAAGAAAACATTCTTAGAAATGGCTTTCATTTCCCAAGAAAACAATTGTATAATAAAAAAATCAGATATTAACCATTTGAGTGAGATCTACTCTTATTTATTGTCTTTAGATATCAATCAAAATTGTCAACAATGTAATATCAAATAATAGTTCTTTTTATGCATTACCGCCACTTGGTAACATTAGTTCGTACTAATCTAACAGTTGGCACACTGTAACTATTTCCAAGTGACACCCGTTAGGTGTCGTTGGCTCAAATATAATTGGGGGTTTTTATTCCTAACCTGTCAGTTTCACTTGTCACACCACATAGAGTACACATTTATATTTATATAATTTCAAACAATGCTAATGTGGTTGAATTAACTTTGAACTTCGTTTTATTCCTTGATCTACGTTTTTTTCTTTTATATCACTATGATTGCTCGATAAATGAAGCGGGGGGCACATCAACTTAAACATTTCAAAAAGCATGGGCTGGTCAGGTGACACAGCGTTAAAAAGATAATTATATTTTCAAACATCAATTTTTTTTTTAATTTCGTCAATACTTTTCCACAATATTCATTTGAAATGTCAAGTATAACACAAAACAAACTATTATGTAGGATTTGTATTTATTGAGAATATGAAGCAAATATTTTTTAAGCTTATTTTTTGTGGAGGAATACTCATTCTTGACACTTTTTCTGAGATTATTTTTGTTTTCAGATTGTGGAAGGTTATAATCCCATAAAAAGTGTCAAGAATGAAGCAAAATTGTTATCAATCGTGTCCACTCGTGTTTTTTCCCTCTCTACCTACTTGTGTTGTCTCAATACTCAATTCACTCTAGGTTCAAGATTCACTAAATATAAATGCGATAATTCGTTTTGAATATGAAGTAGTGTTATAATCATACATTAGAATGTCTTAAACTCGGCAAAATAATGCAACTTCATATTAGTCATTTCTAGGTAACTGCTTGATTATCAGTTTACCAAATCCAATAAATGATACCCGTTATGATTATGGTGCCTTAAAAATAAATGAATGGCGTATTATTTGAATTGGACTATTGTATGTATTCAAAAGTGCCTGTTCTTCATTGATGCAGCGTGAGTTTGGAGTAAACAAATATTTAAACAGCTTGTCTATTCCTAGATACAAATCCATGTAAATGAATCTAGAAAATATATTAAATCAGTAAATAAAATTGTAATTGATCAGCTAAATACCTAAAGAACTTGAGAGAAAATGAATATAGAAGTCAGTCCACCCAAACTTCAGAACAAATCTGAAACCCAAAATGAACAAATTAGGAATATTCAAAATTTCAACAAATGAGGGCATTCTCACGTCTTCAATTGCACTAAATAGTCTCTATAGAAAGTTTCGGTCACAATATATCATCCACCACTTCACTAAAGCGTCCTGAATGTTATTAAACGCACAAATAAAAATGTAAACACAACATTCAAATATTAATGAATACTTCTCTTTGCCGCCATCTGTAGAAAACGGTGGCGCTCTCATCGAGCTTTCAGACTATGCGGTACATAGGGTGCGGAAATGTCAAATTACAATTTTTGAGTCAATCACAACACACCAAGGAATATTTGAAATATTGAGACTGGTTCAAATACAAAGAAAGTAAACGTTATCTGAGTAGGAGAGTCTATTCCCCATAAGACAATGGTGACATTAATAGAAAGAGATGAAAGATCATTTGTGAGTCATAGTGACGTATTTGGACATGTCATGGCCACCATTCTCTCTGGAGAGTAGTGCACTCCGCACTCTGGTATCTGAGAGTTACAGGTTCTTGAATGTATATTGGACCACTCTGTATGATACGTGGGCCACCTGTTCTCATGTCCATGTACGTCACTATGACGTAGATAATCGAGAAATCATTGGATAATTTGGGATTTTTGGAGTGGCAACACTGATCTATTTGAAAATGGGTAACTATACTATTTGACCGGTCGGTCGCCTCTTTTGCGCCGCATAGTCTTTATATAGGTATGTGGCATAGGCCTTTTCATTCTAGAAAATACTTTGTTCGCATGCCTCAACTTCCGCCATGTTTTTCGTACACTTTATACGTGTATAACCCGTGAATATGCGCTATAATCCCCAATATTGATATATCGTCCGTAGTAGACAGGCCAAAAAAAAACAAGCAAGCAAGTTAAAGTGTCCGAAATTTTCATATTTGCCGTTTTTTAACATAGCGGATGCGCTTGCGCGTAACATGTGAAAAGGTCTATTAGGTTAGATTTACAAACACTATGAGGTAAAGCGCTCCTGGTATTTGGTATATAAACCCACCTGTTGAAAGCACTTGCACAGCTTCGTGAGATAAATGAAAATTTCGTTAATTTGTCGAGTGTAAATATAATATACTAATATTCAATTCAATTGAACGTAAGTGACAATATCTTGGATTGGAATAAATCCTTCAATTTCGATCTCATCTGATTTATTTCTGGAATATACCATATGCTTCAGAACACTAATGTAGAGACTTCAATGGATATTGGAATGAAGCACAAACTGCGTAGTGGTACTTTAAAAAAAAAAAAAAAAAAAAATCTTATCTCAGCCTGAGGCTTCTATGAGTTTTGTCATTGTTTAGATTATACTATGTTTTTTCAACAGGTTTCAATGCATTATTTCATTTTAATTTTCTTTGCCTCAGTTAGATCCACAATAATTACATTTTGTGAAAATAATTTCTCATATCCCAAATTTTTTTCGAAATTTTCAAGTTCAAAAGTGCTCCTCATATTCAAACTCGATTTGACCTCCATTTGAATAACTTCCCCCAAACACTTGCGCCAGTTGTGGTTGTTTCAGGAATATTGATAGTCGATACTATTTCTTTCAACCCAAACATAAATTCGAGCTCACTTTTGATGTGATATTTGAAAACTATGATGATAAAAAATATTGGTACAACATATAAACGAAGGCAGATGATATTATAGTTGACACTTCGAAGCAACTAGTGGTAAAAAATAGAACTGTGTGAAATTACGATGCTTACGTCCACCAGAGGCGCTAGGAGTACGTTTTTTAATGTGACGACAAAATTGGCGTTTTCAATATCGAATTATGAAAAACATTACATATTTTTTCAATATCTAAGTTTGTTGCTGAGCTCTCTAGGTGGTAGTCTTTATGTGCAAATCAAAATATTCTAGAAAGGGGGCACATGCGTGTTTCCTATTGCATTTCCATTTCAATAGACATTGGTGAATATGTGCTTTTTCTAGTCTCGTTTGGTCTGGTTTCGTTTCAGAAACAGTATCTATCAGAACAAGTCGACCCTCGAAATCATCCATATATACCATATATTATGTATAAATTAAGTTTGTAAGGATTTTGTAAGCATTCTCAAAATTCTGGGAGTAAAACTCCGCATTTTGATAGACGCTAGTCAGCATTTTGTATACTTTCAATTGGCAGCACTGACTATGAGGTAAACTCTCTTTGGTATTATGGTATATGAACACGCCACGCCCTGTTGAAAGTCATGTCACTTGTCACAGCTTCGTGAATAAATAGAAAATTTTCGTTAATTTGGTCTAGTGTAAATATAAAATATAACTAATATTCAATTCAATTGGAACGTGTAAATTCGCACTAACTATCTTGGATTGGAATAAATCTCTTCAGATATTGATCTCATCTGATTTATTTCTGGAATATACCATAATGGCTTCAGAACACTACAAATGTAAAGGAGAACTTGCAATAACGGATATTGAGGAAGCTGAAGCAAAACATAACGCGTGTGGGACTTTTTTTGACATTCATGATATTTTAATCGGAGAAATAATAAAGGAAGAGGCCACTGAAGTCGAACCGATTAGTGAATATGTAGTGTCTAATGAATGTCTGGAGAATAATGATCAAAAATTTGATGATACCAATTCAAGTGAAATCGAGGTTATGCTGCCAGACAGCGTTGAAGACCCCACAGAATCAAAGTTTTGGCCAGTTTGTGAGTTTCCTTTAAAAAGTATTAAATATTGGCAGTTGAAAGTTAGAAATTCAGTGTATTTTGGTGATCCAAAAATATTTGGAAAAAATAATTGGAAAGCTTTTATTCCAAATGCTCTAGAAAGTCAAAAATAATTGCTTTATGTGCGAGATAGGATAAGAGCTTGTCGCGCAAAGTTTTCAGTTCGAATACAAAAGCGGCAAGCTTTTAAATCTATAATTCACGAAAAAAACCTAGTTACCCAGCTAAAACAATTATTTTTTACTTTTTAGGGCATTTGAATGAAAGTTTGTCTAAAAAGGTGTTTTATTAACTATTTTATTTTGTGTTTTTCACTAAGTATGCCTTAATTTATGCAGTTTTGTTGAAGCATTGTTATTATGAGGCCTTTTTCCTGTAAGTTCTGAGGTATCTAATTCTTCAATGAAGAGATCTAAAGATTAACTTGTCCGCCCTCCTGATGCTGTCATTTTCAATTTATGAATTATGACACAAAATCAATATTCTTCGACTAAATTCATAATCTCCGACCCCAAAAACCCCCACATACCAAATTTGAATAATTACAAAAACTCGTCCCCAGATTGAATTTATGAATTAATTCATCTAAATTTTCTGCCGAGAAGGCCATTGAAGTATCACCTGCAAACTGATCTGTAAATTGTTCAGTGATAGTTGTGAGTTTATTAGTGTAGATAATGTATAGCAAGGGTCCAAGGATTAATCTTTTTCTTCTTCTGTGTTGGTTGATTGAAGACAATGTTATAGCCTGAACTTGAATTACAGGTTTCTGGGAAAATAAGAATTTCAATTGTCTTGCTGGTGAAATCTCAGAATCCAAAGTCAATCATCTTAATAATGAAGTTATATTAAAGAGTGAAGATCTCTCAGAATGTAATGACGATTCGTTAACAAATAATGCAGAATCCAAAACGGAGACAATCAAAATGGAGGATGAAATTGATGTCATTTACGATGATGTCAAACCTGACATATTTGAAGAAAAATCACGTGGAATAAGTGAAAATGGGTTGTACCCGAAGGTTACTGATATATTAATTGGAACAGACATTGGACCAAACTTTCCTCATGGACTCTCAGAAGGTAAGGTGTTATTTAAAAAGAGTATAAACAAAATGATACATACCTATACTATAAGTAAAAACATTTGGCCATACAAACTTTCAGAGATTAGTAGAATGAATTCATTCATGGAATATTTGAATTTTTTATTGAATTAAAAATGTAGAACCTTTTTCTATTTTTTGGTTTTTGCATTCAATTATTTTTTCTTCATGATATTTTTTTTCAAATTTTTTTGTTCAAATTTAGTAATTACAATTTTATTATTGAATTAAAAATGTAGAACCTTTTTCTATTTTTTGGTTTTTGCATTCAATTATTTTTTTAGTTCAAATCACCCTAGTATGTCTGGTTTCAGGATCATAAGTATTGACATCAAGTGTGTTTGATTACATTTTAGTACTATGTTAAAGATAATTTTAGTATGATACATCTCTTGCATCTTATGGATAATATTATTAAATTAAAATTAAAATAACTCATATAGTACATATATTTTGTAAGTTTAGACAAGCACAGTTTTTTAGTAAAATCTTACATTTATTACAACTTGAAGTATTCTTAATAGTTTCGGTACTTCATTTATGCATTTATTCCACATTTTATTTTTCTAGGCTATCTAGTATATTTAGTATTTTTTCTTCTAGCTCTTTCATTTGATCTCATGTACAATTTTCAGTATTAGTTTTTTATTGATATTTACTCAGTTATATTATATATATAATATATATATATATATATATATATATATATATATATATATATATATATATATATATATATATATTCTTTTGTTTAAAAATCATATACACACAGTTCGTATCATTGACCTTCAGTTTATTATGAAGTAGCCATTTTTTGTACAATATCAAATCTTCATTACTTATTGTTACCAAGTTTTCCATTGATGAGTCACTATATACCAAAATAGTGTCATCTGCATAAGTGAAGTACCTAGCTTTCAATGCAGCTTTTTTCAGGCTCATAACATATAATATATATATATATATATATATATATATAAAGAGTGGTCCTAGTACAGATCCCTGTGGTACTCCTGTTTTTATATCTAGTAGATTACTTTCAGTTTTATCAATATTTACAAATTGTTTTCTAGTAGTCAAGTATGATTTTATTAGCTCATTCATATTGCCTCTTATGCTCATTCGTTCCAATTTGTACAGTAAGGTTTTGTGGTCCACTACATCAAAAGTTTTTTTTTATATCAATGAAGACTGCTATGTTGTACTTTTTTCCATCCAAAATTTTTATTTATTGCTATTTCTTATGAAGCCATATTGATATGGATCGAAACTGGCATATCTCTAGGAAGTTAACAATTCTAGTTGTTATTAGTATCTCCAAAATTTTATCAAAATTGCAGATAACACTAATTGGCCTATAGTTACTCATTTCATTTGCAGGTCCAGATTTGTATATAGGGCTGACCTTACTATCTTTAATATATCTGGAAATTATCCATGTGGGATTATGTCATTCGCTAATCTAGTAATGATTATATATATATATATATATATATATATATATATATATATATATTATATTAAATAATATATATATATATACATTAGTTAAATACAAATTTATTACAATTAATAAGCATTATAAATTAAATTAACATGAAAAAATACAAACAGCCTGATTAAAAATACATACATATAGATAAAAAGTTACATAAAAAAGTCATACAGAAAAATATACTAATTTTTCATTAAGTAATCCTTCAATCGTCTTTTGAATGTATTTATCGAACCACTCTCTTTAATTTCTTGTGGGAAATCATTAAAACAATCTACTCCTTTATAAAATAAAGAATTATATGTACAATTTTCTTTATATTTTTAACCTTTATGTTGTTTCTGTTTCTTGTATTATACTCATGTATTTCAGCCACATAAGTTAATTTATTCTGTAGATATACAGGTGAATATCCAATTTTGATTTTAAAAATAAAGATTAGTATTAGGTACTCGAAGAGTTTCTTCACTGGTAGCCATTGAAGGGTTTGCAACATATTTGCTATCGGTGTTATGCTCGAACATTGTAAGATTATTCGCATAGCACAATTCTGCATCTTTTGTAGTCTGTTTATTTCATTTTGATTGAGAAAAAATAGAATGGTAGAACAATCATTTAAATGTGGAAGGATTATGGAGTTGTATACTAATAATTTAGACCACTGGCTGAGATATGGGGAACATCTTAAATAGTTGATTTTGTAAGCTACTGTTTTGATAATCTGATTAGCATGTTCCTTGAATTTCAATTTACTGTCAATAGTCAAATACACGAATTTATTTACCTTTTCTATATCACTGTCATTCAATCGTAGAAGTAGGTTTTCATGATTATGATCTTTATGTTTCCCTAATAACATCCATTTTGTTTTATTTACGTTCACCTTTAGCAGATTTGCACAGCAATATCTATACACCCTTTCAAGGCTAGCGCTCATAGTATCAACACACTCATCTTTACTACTAAAGTACAGTAGGGTGTCGTCGGCAAATAAGTGAATTTTACATTCTTCTGCTATGGTTACAATGTCATTTAAATATATGAGGAATAACAATAGTCCCAAAATAAACCCTATATTATTTTACATTTTATCTGAATAAACTTCATCTAGTTTCAACCTTTGCTGTCTATTGCTTAGATAATTCATGATCCAGTTTAGTGCTATTCCATCGATACCTACGCTTTCAATCTTTCTAACCAGTTGACATGGTATTCTTTGTAACCTGAAGAATACCATGTCAACTGGTCCAGATGATGTGCTAGTGAAAGTTGTGAAAGAAGTCTGTGATAGTATAACTGACCCCTTAACATCTCTTATTAACTTATGCATTGTGAACGGTGAATTTCCAACTATTCTGAAAATCAGTAAAATGATCACTGTACATAAAAGTGGAGACAAATCTGACATTGACAACTATAGACCCATCAGTCTCCTCAGTATATTTTCAAAAATACTTGAGAGTCTGATATATAACTGAACTCATCGCTTTCTTAGTCAAACACAATATATTAGTGAATCCCAACATGGATTCAGGGCAGAGATCCACTGAAACTGCAACCACTCTATTGCAGACTATCTATATAAAGCAATTGATGATAAGAAATATGTTTCAGGAATTTTCTTGACCTGTGAAGCATTGACTCTATTGATGAAGACTTTGTGGCCTCTAAGTTGTATAATATTGGTATTAGAGGGAATGTATTGGAACTAATCGAATGATTTCTATGCAACAGGAAAATATTTGTGAACCTGAATGGGGTAGATTCAGATGAATTTCGATGAATACTGGGGTGGCTAAGGCTCAATTCTTGGTCCACTGATCTTCCTTCTCTTTCTCAATGATCTTCCAATGAACATCAGTAAACGTTTCCACTTGATTAATTTTGCTGATGATACAACTTTAGGAATAGCCGAGCCTACCATGGGAGACATGTCTGAGGCTATTGAACAAGCAATTCAGGAAATGACAACATATTGCAACTCAAATAAACCTATGTTAAATCGCCATAAAACCAAAATCATATTTTTTAACAAAAATATGGAGTTGCGTAATGAATTTATTCAGATCCATCATTTCACAAAGTTTCTTGGTGTGACAATTGACTGAATCACTTTCCATGGTCTAAACACATCGAACTAACATCTAATAAACTTTCTAAGTCATACTTTGCCATCAATCAATTAAAATATGGCTCCATGAAAGCATCTTGATTCAAGTATACTATGCACTTGTCTACTCAGCCTTATCATTCCACATCATACTATGGGGAAATGCAACGGAGATAAATAGGATATTCATAGCCCAGAAGCGAATTATCAGATTGATGTTTAATTTGAACCACTGATTCATGCAGAGACATTCATAATAAGAAAATACTGACTGTCTGCTGCATTTTTTATACTCAAGTGTTGCTTATATATTAAAAAGAATGAACATAAATTAGAAAAAAATAATACTCATCACCAATACAAAACAAGAAATGGCGCTAATTTATTGACCACGATCCACAAAACATCCACTTTTGAAAAATCTCCAACTTATGCTAGCAGCAAAATATACAACAAGCTCCCTGTCTTCATCAGGAGTTGCATTGCTTTCGATAGGTTCAAAACAAACCTCAAACATATGTTATATTCAAAAGCTTATTATACATTACAAGAGTACTTTGATGATTCCCACATATTGGAACCTATTAATTAGAATTAGTTGGTAGCCATAGTCTAATTTCTCACCTCTCGAATCTTTTTTTAAATTTTATATATGGGTATACATATTATATTTAGGGTCATGTGTTCTTGTAGCAGTGAGTTGACATTCTTATCTTGTGCATTATTTTATTTATTTAACTGTATCGTATCCTATTGTTTTATACATCTACATATTAAATTTATCATAATTCTTGACTTATCCAATACCATGTACCTGGTTTTTTATGGATCAATAAAGTACTATTCTATTCTATTCTAATCATCTGCATCTTAAATGCCCTTTGAAGGTCAAGAAATACTGCAATAGTATACTGATCGTTTTCCGCACTTTTCTTCCAATCTGTTAAAACACATTGTAAGGCAGTTTCACAACTATGTTTGCTACGAAAACCCGATTGATACAATATATAGTTCAAGAAGCTTTAATTCATTAACAGTTATATCATCATATCCTGGCGAACCATTCAGCTTAAGTGTATTAATTATATTTTTAATTTCAAGGACTGTTACCTCCTCACTAACCATACTATTCATGCAACATAGTTCTTTAAACTCAATAAGGTCATTTCTTGTTTTTTTTTCCATCATTAGTTTTTCGATAATTTCTGTTCCAATTTCACAAAAGTATTTGTTGAATTCATTAGCAATTTGTTCCTTGTCCTGCAAAGATATTCATTCTACAATTTTTTGTTTACATCCCTCACCCTTTATACTCGCCACTGTTTCTTGCTATTTTCCCCTGTCTTACTCCATTCATTTCTAAAATACTCATGTTTAAGTTTTTGACCTTTTTTTCACTTTATTTTTTTACATTTTATATTGCAAATGTTTTTATTGTTTGGTTGTTTAACTTTCAACTGATAATATTTGTCTGTTTCTTTTACAAGTTAAACAAATTCATTATTTACCCAATAGTTTGCTAATTCACATTTTATACTCACTATACTTGTAGCTTCCGTCTTTCAATATTGGACAATTTTCATAAGATCATCTCTATAATTGGATTATTGAAATCCTTACTAAATTTATTCCTATCACTTTTTTCTTCTCTATTCTACAGTTAGGTTTGTATTCAGGTACAATTTTTTCCTATTCGATCAGATAGACAGAAGTATTCATCAATACTAACATCACATTTCATATTATTTTTGCATACAACATGATCTATGACAGTGTTTGTATTTGTGGCAGTCCTAGTATAGCTCCAGCAGTTGATAATTCATTGTTCAGGCAAAATCCAGACAATTGGATTGCCCCCATATATTCCATTGCTATTAGATCTGCTGGTTCCATCACATTAATATTGAAATCACCTACAACTATGACATTCCCTTTGTTATTGATCTATAAACTGTATCACATTTATACCTGGTGGTCTGTAGACCCCCCATATTTTTAGGTTTTGTTCATATAAATGTATACCAACTAAGTTACATTGATCCATTTGCTCACATGATATTTTAGGTTATTTTTTACGTATATTGCTGTGCCTCCCCCTCTTGTTTCACTACATGCATCTACAGCTGTGTAGTTCTTTAAGTTGTAGTACTTGTATCTTGTTTTTGTATAGCCAGGTCTCCGTTACAATAATAATATTACTTTTGGAATTATATGCATATGCCTCAAATATTTCAAATTTATTCTTAATGCTCTGTAAATTTGAGTAGGAAACTTTGAACTTATGGGGGACACTTGGTTTCTTTAGTAGTTTTTTGAGTTGTTTTTCAATCACATTTACTTTTTCTTCTTCAGACTTTCTCAGTAGTATCTGTTCATTCTGTATCCACACATATTTATATTAATTTTCTTTGCATTGTTCTTGTTGATTTGTAAATGTGTAAATTCGGTGTAGTTAGGTCCTGATTATATAGATATCATATTGAGTTTGATTTTTTTGCCTTTTTTGCTTTAATCATTGTTCAGAATCAATTTCCACCTTGATGGGCATTACTTTTCTTATTTCACCTCTACCCAATCTGAACGATTGGTATTTACCTATGTTAACTTTAAGATATTTTCCTATATTATTTATGATTCCCTCTGTATCATCGTTAATGTGTAATTAAGGGGTAGCCATTATTTTGAGATTTCGATTCAGTTTACTTTGTTGGTTTCTAATCACTTCATAATTTATGACCATATTCAATTCCCTCTTAAGCTCCTCATTGACTTTGTTTTGGGCTTAAATTTTTCTAATAGCAAGAAGTTGTAATTTTGCTCCATGTCGATTAGTTTTTTCATAATGTCATATTGTATTCTCAATGCGTATTTTGAAAATATTCCTATTCCTGTATCCTCTTTGTATAAAGATTGTATTTAGAAAATTCTCGTAATTTCTCCCTTTTTTTTTTAGATTTCGAAACAATGCCTCAACAAAATAGAGAAGAGAATGAAACAGCTGTTGAAAAAGACAATGATCATCATGAGAGAACTCATACTGGAAAAAAACATTTCAATGCAAAATATGTACGAAGAGTTTTAGAGCAAAAGACACATTGTTGTATCATGAAGGAATTCATACAGGGGAAAAACCATTTCAATGCAAAATTTGTTTGAAATCCTTTAACCAAAAGAGGCATCTTACAAGTCATGAGATAATTCATACAGGGGAAAAACCATTTCAATGTAACATTTGTTCGAAATCCTTTAACCAAAAGGGGACTCTTACGAGTCATGAGAGAATTCATACAGGTAAAAAACCATTTCAATGCGAAATTTGTGTTAAATCCTTTTACCGAAAGGGAATCTTACGAAACATGAGAGAATTCATACAGGGAAAAATCATTTCATGCAAAATTTGTTAAATCTTTTACCGAAAGGGGACTTCGACAGAGAAATTCATACAGGTGAAAAACTATTTCAATGCAAAATTTGTGATAAATCATTTAACCGAAAGTTGCTCTTCAGGTACATATGAGAATTCATACAGGGCAAAAACCATTTCAATGCAAAATTTGTTCGAAATCCTTTAACCAAAAGGGGAATCTTACGAGTCATGAGAAACTCATACAGGGGAAAAACCATTTCAATGCAAAATTTGTAGAAAATCAACGGGGCAGATAGTGATAAATATTTTTTTTGCATTAAAGAATGCTTTCACAATAAGCCACAAGTGGCGTGGAACAATGTCAAGGTTTTTCATTTCTAATTTAGACTAAATGCATAGATAAGTTGATGTCTTGATTGACTATTACTACTACAAAATGTATTACTAAATACTAAGAACTAGGCAAAAGACTAAGAGAAAAAGAATAAGAATAAAACACAATTCAAAAACAATTTTTAAATGTGAGATAAATTCAAATTGAGAGGTAGCAGACATATTGCACTTGAGACGACATTATAGAAGGTCTTTTTCCTTATCATCCAAAAATTCTTTATATTAAGTAAAATGCATTTTCAATGAGGTAGTTGCTTATAACCTGCTTTTTTAAATTTATATTAAGATTTTTAACTTGTTCTGAAAAATGTTTAAAGATTTTTGTGATGCTATATTCTACATTTCTTTGTACTTATGTATTCAGTGCGCGCGTAAAGTATGGAAACATGAAGATATCTTTCACACCCTGTAAGATACAATAACAAAATGTATATTAGATGGACCAGCGATTTTAAATTTATATTTTCGATGTTGCCAAATGTACAGTTTCTGAGATATACGAACAATATGTTTATTTTTAAATGGGACAACCCGTATTGACCATTAATTTTAAGAAATTAGAAAAAATATTTTTATTGAAACCGTTGATAAACATAAAGAGAAAATAAAATGGGCCACTTGGTATTTGTTAAAGTTTAAAAAAGTCTTTGCTGTTTTTGTACTGATAAACATGATATGAATATCGGTTTCATTTACGGTACGGTACGGCGTGATTTACTTTCAGTAGGTACTTCGTGATAGTTTTTTTAAAATAGGCTTACCAGCGATAAAAATCAGAGTAAAAAACAATGGTACATTTAGCAGAGCGTCAAAGAATTTTAGTACTAAAAGGATGTGGTGACAGGTAATACCATATTATTATGAAATTTGAGTATGTTTTATTTGCGACATTATTTGTAGGACACGAACATACGAAGAGGTATGTGAAATATTTAATAACAAGTATGAAGACAGAACTCCTATAGCACGTGGTACTGTATCTAAAATTATTTATAAATTTGAGGAAAGTCGACATGTACGAGAATTCCCGAAAAGTGGAGCCCTGCTATTCCAGAGCAAACAAAAACTGTTTTTTTTTTGTCGATGGTTGAAAACCCTTATAAGGCTACTATAGTTGTTGCAACCGAAAATCACATCAGTCAAACAACTGTTAGTAAATATTTAAAAAAAGAAAAATGGCATCCCTATAAAGTACAATTGGTACAGGAACTGAACGAAGACGATCCAGATCGCAGAATGGAGCTCTATGAAACAATGTTAAATAGATTGGACACTAATTTCTTTAATCAAATCCTTTTTTCTGATGAGGCTACTCTCCAGTTAAATGGCACGGTCAATAAACAAAACTGCAGGTAATGGTCAGATGAAAATCCTCATTGGATGGTGGAGGCAGTATCCACAAAAGATCAATGTGTGGGCAGGAATTATTAATAATACCATTATTGGACCTTATTTTTGGAATAGAACCATGACAGGTGAAGAATACTGGGCATTTTTAGAATAAGTGTTAATTCCAGAATTAGCCAGACTCTTTCTTGGTGATATAAATCCTCATATCGTGAATAGATCAATTTGGATTCAGCAAGATGGAGCGCCTTCTCGTTATCTTTGAGGCGTTCGTGAGTTTCTCGACATTACATTTCCAGATTGTTGGATTGGAAGAAGATGAGCTATTGAATGGCCAGCAAGATCTTTGGATTTGACACCCCTAGATTATTTTTTGTGGGGTTAGTTAAAAAGCAAAGTGCGTGTGAATAGGCCTCAGACAAGGCCGTTCCCAGAGAAACATTTCGGGGGGGGGGGAATTGGTTCTAAAGTAAATAATGCAATGTACATTTTACCAAATTTTACTACACAAACAATTTTTTTCACCTTATTCCAGATATATTTTACAGATTTGGGGGGGTAGCCCCCTAACACCCCCCTCTAGGTACGGCCTTGGCCACAGACTATCCAAGGACTGAAATACAGAATTACAGAGGAGATAGCACTAATTTCTCCAGAAACGATTAGAAAAGTCTTGGATGAATTTTTATTCAGAATGAATTGCTGTTTCCAAAGACAAGGAGGTCATATTGAACATGTCCTTTATTTTTTTCTTTAGGTATTGTTTTCTTTTTATACTGCAATATTAATTACAAAATAAAAATGTTTTTCCTAATTCCTTAAAATTAATGGTCAATATTGGCCATCAACAGTTTGTATGCTGCATCGGCAACAAAAAACTGTAACAGAAAATTGTAAAATATACGGGTTGTCCCATTTAACAATAAACATATTGTTCGTATATCTCAGAAACTGTACATTTGTCAACGTCGAAAATATAAAATTTAAAATCGCTGGTCCATCTAATATACATAATCAAAATTTTGTTATTGTATCTTACGGGGTGTCAAAGATATCTTCATGTTTCCATACTTTACGCGCGCACTGTATATAGTTGCACCGATCTAGCTGCAAATTGGATTTGTGTCTGGTGTCATACTAATGCTTCATTTCCGAATTTTTGAACAAATCTGTATCTTCACTTACAAATATAAAAGCTTCATCAACTATTGATAAATAAATTTTTGCAACTTTCCATTTGTTTTGTTTTAATTATACTGCGTGTGCACCGTTTTTGAAAGACCATAATTCTTTGTATATCACACGAGTTTTCCCAAAAGATGATGCCATATTTTATTCTGGATTGATTTTAGGCATGGTATGATGAAAGTGCTGCATCCTTATCTATAGTTTCAGCAATTCACCGCAGTGTTCTATTCCGAAGTTTTTGTATCATTTAATAAAAGATCATTTGATGAAAAATACTTTAGCAATGTATGTATCAATTGCAAATGCAAAATAATTTCTGAATAATTCAACCAAAAAGCGAATCTTATGATATATGTGAGAATCCATACAAAAGAAAAAATATTTCAGTGCAACAATAGTTCGAGAATAAAATTCAGTTTTATAAATATAATTTGTAAAGTAAAAAATATATTTATTTTCGTAGGCGAATCGGCCTTCAGGCTATAGTGCACAAAAAAAAATATTTGCAATTTTCAAACGTTTTCGGTCAAACGAACATTTGTCAGAACTTTTACAGAGTAACTGTAGAAAATGAACTTATTTTGTGAAACATATATATAGAAATTTATAATTTTTACAATTCTTTTGTAAACATTCTGACAAAATTTCACCTGAAGATAGTTGTTTGACCGAAAACATTACGGAATTGCAAATAAAAAGTTTTTTTGTGCACTATAGCCTGAAGGCCAATTCGCCAATGACAATAAAGATATTTTTTTCTTCACAAATCTATATTGACAAAAATTATACAAGTGCATACAACCTCCTTCTGTATCAAAATCCAGTTTGTTGACATTCGAAAGAATGCAAACAGGGGAAAAATTCAGCATTGCAAAATTTGTTTGAAATCGTTCAGTTTTATGGATAATAAACTCCTAACAATTAACATGAAAAAAACGTTTTTTGTACCTTTTTCTTCGTTTTCCAGACACCTACCTGAATACACAGAATTGAGTTTAAAAAATAATTCCATTAAGCGCCTTACGGTGAAATCTGCTAAAAACATAAAATATCTAGGCATCTACATTGTTAACCACCTCAGATGGGGAAAACACTATGAATTTTTTATTAAAAAACAGACCAATGCTTTACAGATTTAAATTTCTAACAAACATTTTACCTGCCAAATTCTTAAAAAACTATACTTTGCATTAGCGGAAAGTCATTGACTAATGACCTGGCTACTGTGGATGTTCCTGGTCTGGAATGGCATAGGCTTCCACCCATTTACTGAAATAGTCCATGGCAATGAGGATGTATTTGTTGCCATCGTCTGTCACAGGAAAGGGTCCAGCTACATCTATGATAATCCGTTCGAATTGTATTTCTTCATCTCAACCCTAGATCTTGTCTTGGGACCTTTCTTTTGGGTATAAAAAATCCTTCATGGACAGAGTGTGGGACTCGCTCTGAGTTTCCATGTTACCCACTAGGTTCGTCTGGTTCGTACCTCCGAACGACACTTGGGCCTTTTGGCCCATTGTATCTGGCCTGCTTATTCCCTCCTACAGCACCCATTCCAGTAGTTTTGTACCCTGCACAAGTTTGTACAGGTCCTTTGCTGAAAGTGTGCTGTGTGCTGCTGTCTTCTGCGGTCCAGAGCCCCGCAGTTGATACTGTTTCTGGTTCCTTGCTGCACAGTCTGCATGTTGGGTCGCCATTGAACAGTCCCATTTTGTTAAGGTGCACTTTTACTGGCACATGTCCTGTCATTAGCCCCGTAACAATTTTAAGTTGTTCCATGTTGAGGGATAACAGGTCTGCTGTTTTTTTCCGACACGGACCTTTGATGTAGTCTTTCCCGTGTCTGTTTCCTGGAATGTCTTTCCAGTATTGTTTGTGTTTTTCCTAGATCCAGCCTTCTACTGACGCTCTCACCGTACGCTTCGGTACCCCGAGGGTCTGTCCTAGCCCTGGTTCGTTTTCCGATCCTCTTCTGGCGAGTTCGTCGGCTTATTTATTCCCTGCAAATCCCTGATGTCCTGGCACCCAAATCAGCTTGATGCGGTTTTGTTCTGCCAGAATTGCCAGTTCCTCTTTGCAGTCCCATACCAGTTGGGACGTCACTTCCTGGCACTTAGAGCCTTCAGTGCTGTCTGAGAGAATGTGGATCTGTTCATCTACTATTACTCTCCTGATGTTTTCCCTCACACATTGAAGGATTGCTTAGACCTCTGCTTGAAATACATAGGTGTGAGTACCCAGGGAGTAGCTAAGCTCGGTCCTTGGGTTTTTGAAGTACACTCCTACTCCTACACCATTCTCCATCTTTGATCCGTCTACACGATCTTGCCCTGTAGAATGGTGTTGAGTTCTGTGTGATTCGTTACAGTTCTGTCTGGCATAGATACCCTGTCGAATGAGAATCGTTTCGCGATGTGGTCTGATCTCATGTCTAGCACGTCTCTGTTTACGATGCTGACGATACTCATGTGTCCTGTGCCAACATTTATGTTGCCTAGTGTGTTTCTCAGTCTGAAGGCACCTAGCCTTGCCTCTCCCTGTATCACCAAGTGAAGGAGAGGCAGTCCCAGTAGTGTCTCCATGGCTGCAGTGGGTGTTGATTTCATTGGCCCTGTAATGCCTACACAGGCAAGTCTTTGTACCTTGCCCAGTTTAGCTTTGGCACTCCTTTTGTCTACCACACCAGGGAGGCATACATTATGGCCCGTTTTACCACCATGTTGTACAACCTGTGTACCATGTGCCCCCATTTCTTGCCAAAAGCGTGTCTCTCCACGATTAATGTGGTCTCCGCATTTCTGATCACTTTTATCAGATGTTGGTTCCAGGTCAATTTCGAGTCTAGTATCACCCCGAGATATTTGACCTCTCCCCTACTCTGTATCGTTTCTCCTCGAAGTTTTATAGGTCTCTAAATTGCGTCTCCAAGTAAATGTTACTATGGTGGCCTTCTGCGGGTTGATGTTCAATCCCTCGAAGTCCGTCTATCTGGTTACCAAGTTTAGGGCCTCTTGCATTTGATCCCTAACCGTGGTGTTGAATTTTTATTTCCTTGTTCCAGAACAACAATGTCATCAGCGTATCCAAGGGTTTTGTGACCTTTTTCTTTCAGGGACCCCAATAGTCCGTCAATGACCAGATTCCACAGGACTGGAGAAAAAACTATCCTCTGGCCGCCCGAGCCATTACAGTCTCTTCCATTAGGGTCGCATGTATAATCCTGTTTCTTAGCATTGAGTCTATCCAGGTCACGCAAGATTCCTCGACTCCTCTCCAACTAAGAGACCTGGTGATTGAGTCTATAGAGGTGTTATTAAAAGCTCCTTCTATATCTAGAAAGACCGCTATTAGTACCTCTTTATATTCCAGCGTGTTTTCTACTTTATCTACCAGTTTGTGGAGTGCTGTTTCTGTTGAGCAGCCGGTCCTGTATGCATATTGGTCTCGGTGCAGTGACCTTTCTACCAGTGCACCGTCCCCGTTCACCAGCTTCTCCAGGGTCTTCAGTCCAAAGGACATGAGACTTATCGGTCTTAGGAACTTCGCCGTTTCCTGTCAGGTTTTTTCAGGTTTTGTTATGAAGATTACCCTAATGTTCCGCCATGGTTTCCAAGAGCCAGGCTGCCTCTTAATCTTTCTCAGAGCCTTCTGTGCAGTAGTTCTGTTTCCTTCTGCAGCAGTACTGGGTAAATCCCGTCCAGTCCCAGTGATTTGAATGGTTCGAATGAGCTTATTGCCCACTCTACTTTGTCATAGGTTACCACCTTTTTTGCTAATGTCCAACTTCCCCTGGAATCTCTTTGCAGAGCCTCCGGTTCATTCTCATTAGCAGGTGTTTGTACTATTTGGGCCCCAGGGAAATGGACCCTAAAGAGTTCCTCTATGGTTTCTTCTCCTCTAGTGGTGTACTCATCTTGTTTATTTCTAAGGGAGTATATTGCTTGTTGTTTATCCTTGGAGATAATTTTTTGGGGTCTGGCGCACTTTTGTGTACTTTCTATCTGCTCACAGTAGCTCCTCCAGGAGTGGTTGCTCTTTATTTTGAAGTCTGTGGTCTGAGCAACTCTCCTCTTCAGACACATGCCATTACGTAACAAAATTACTTACATAAGTGGAGGCTATTGTTACGTCGAGTACCTCCCTTCTGTTTTTTGTAACAAATGTTGGTTTGTTCCCCAAGCTACCACGAACTGTAGCAGCGACTCCCAGCTTTCGTTTGTGTCGCTACTGCCCCAGACGATGTGGTGCGCATTTGCATCGCAGCCGATTACCACCTGCAGTCCTTTTTGCCTGCAGTGCTTCATCAGCTCCTCCACAGCCTGCGTGGGTGGGTGGTTCAGGATCATCTGAAGGGAAATAGGCCGATGCAAGAATTAACTCCCTCGACCCATTGTCTTTCCTGATCCTTAGCTTCACTGCTGTCAAGTCTTTTGAACACAGGTTCGTTAACGGCAGTATATTGATAGATTTTTCAATAAGTATACAGGTCTCAATCCAATAGTATTTATTTAAAATGTTATATAGTTACATATAACATTTCCGGGCGAGAGGTACTCGAGGGGACTCAACATTAAAAATTAATTTTTGCAACATCCGCGGACTCAACAAGAACATCAATGACGTCCACCATCACCTACAGACGGAAAAACCGGATATTCTGGCTCTAACAGAAACACAAGTAAACTCGTCCACCAACAAGGTCCATATGCTTTGTCCTGGTTACGAACTCCATTCTCGATTCAGGTTCAAAGGTGGAGTTTGCCTTTACGCCAATTCTAACCTTTCATGCCAGCGTGAAGAGAGTTTGGAACCGAAAGACTTTGATGTGATGTGGTTCAAGCTATCTGATACCAAACTGACTAAGTTCCTCTGCTGCCTTTATCTATCACCTAATGAACCTTCATATAACGACCTCTTTGAGTTTTTATCACTCAAACTGGACTACATTCAGGAGAACCATCACAGCTGAAACCATAATCGCAGGAGATTTTTAATGTACATAACGCTGCCTAGCTCAAATTCTCTAACAAAACAGATGATGCAGGTCATCAAGCGAGGCTATCGCCATCACTCATGGTCTAGAACAACTGGTTGAGCTACCAACCCGCATCCCTGATGTCAACAACCAGTCTGCCAATACACTAGATCTTTTCCTCACCACCAATCCTGACCATATAGAATAGAAGTTTGTGCCCCCTTGGAAACTCTGACCACCCTCATCTCCACAACATGCTCTTTCCATTTACCATCGAGCTGCACAATACCACCCGTCTCATGTGGCATTACAATTCGGCCGACTGGGAAGGTCTTGATATTTTTTCTCAGCGTTTCCATGGAAGAAGTTTGTTTCTCTTCAGTAGATCCAACAGATGTGCTGAGACAATTTCTGAAATCATCATGTTGGGGATGCAAACTTACATACCAATACCGAAAGAAGAACATCATCCGATAAGACCTGGTTTAACAGAAACTGCTCTAGAGCTGTGGCTTCAAACAGGCAACATACCATCGATGGCTAAAAATCCGGGCCCTGAGACCAGAGCAGCATATGTCGAGGCTAGAGGCATATGTAAAGAGACAATAGAATGCTCAAAGATGCCCACAAAGCCAAAATAAGATCAAAACTTGCTGAATGTCCTAACGGATCCGTTCATTTTGGTCTTTCCAAAGCTGTGGGAAGAAATTTCACTTCCAGCTCATTTCCTCCCCTAACCAAAGAAGATGGAACACACACGACTGCCCAGGAAAAGCCAATATCTTTCGCACCTATTTGCTGGAAATTCCACTCTGGATTCATCGGAAAACAACTCCGAACATTACACCTATTGACAGTCACATGCCGAGATCACCTTTAAGCAGCGTCTATCAGAAAGATTTTGCTGGGTCTCAACACCAACAAAGCCTGTGGATCTGACGGAATCCCGCCGATTGTTCTCAGAAATGTGCCCCGAACTAACACCTGTTCTTTGAAGTTGTTCAACCACTCTTACAATTTGGGGGGATTTCCGTCCAATTGGAAAATTGCAAGAGTACAGCCAGTCCTAAAAAAGGCAAAAGGCCCTACTCTAGCAACTCAGACCTATCGCTGCTATCTATTATTTCAAAGGTCATGGAAAAGCCATCAACATCGAGCTCATGAAATATCTGGAAGACTCAGGATTTGTCAGCGATAGGCAATATGGCTTCCGCCATCAGAGATCAACTGGTGACCTGCTAAACACGCTCACATATATGGCAGCTATCTATTGAAAAGCATGGAGAAACTTTAGCTGTGGCATTAGATATCTCCAAGGCGTTCGATCGAGTTGGCACCAGGGACTCCTCGCCAAGCTTCCGTCTTTGGCTGCCCCTCAGCTGTGTTCTCTGCTTGCTAGTTTTCTCTCAAACAGGTCTCTCCATGTTGGTGATGGGTTTCATCTGACACTCTACTCATAAATGCTGGTGTTCCGCAAGGATCCATTTCTCGCACACTATTTCACTTCACATCAACGACCTGTTGAAAGCAACTTCATGTCCAGTACACAGCTTTGCGATGATAGTACCCTCCATACCGCTCTTCCAGGGCGCCATATCAGCCCGTGAAACCAGAAATGACGAGGAAGAAATGTTAATAATATAAATATGGACTTGGCAACAATTTCGAATGGGGATCTAATAGCTGGTAGAATTCAAATACAAACAAAACACAAGCATGTCTTTTCTCTGAAAAGCCGATCTCACTGTGCCTAACATACTTTGTCCAGGAGTAACCATACGCTGAAACCATCCATATCGATGCTTGGTATTACTATCAGCAATAACCTTTCCTGGGAAAATCACGTGAGGTCCATTGCCAAAGTGCATCCCAAAACTTGGTTTTCTGTTTCGTGCAAGAGCTATTTCACCCCAGTCAGCTGCTTATGATCTATAAGGCACAGATCCGACCTGTCCTGGAATACTGTTCCCATATTTGAGTGCGGCACCTAAACATATCCTGAGGCTATTGTTCTGTCCAAAAAAAGGCAATTCGTCTCGTCGGTGATGCCTGCTTACAAACTCGCTCACTTGTCTGGAACACTAGAAAAGTTGGCGATTTGTCTCTATTTTATAGATATTTTCATGGGCGTGCTCTTCTGAAATATCAACAATCGTTCCTGCTTTGGCAGTCTCTTCGAGATTAACCCATCAAGTTCAGTCATCACACCCCTTGTGGTCACTTGGAAACCTGCAGAACATCACTTTCCAAAGACTCGTTCATCAACAGACAGCGAGGCTTTGGAACTCATTGCCTAGGGAGGTGTTCCCGAGGCATACAACCTTCAGAAATTTAAGAAGAACACCAACTCTACCTTCTCCTAAGGTTCCCAGATGTTCTCCTGAACATTTACAGGATATCCTTTTCGTGGGAACCAGAACATAAAAAAAAAAAAAAATATCACGCCTTAACTAAAACCTAACTAATTACAATATATACAATTATGAGCTTTCGTTACGGTCATGTCTTTTTGATGAATGTTTTCCTAGCCTCCTGCTTTCGCTTATGCCAGAGTTTGGAGTTGTTACTTTGTGTGTGTTTTTTGATTTTGAGTAAATTTCCAAGAAAAGTTAAAAGAAAAAAACCTGGTGAGAGGTGGGAAATGTGATGTCTTGAGTTAAGTTTATTATTTGAGTGTTTTATTTGTGTGTTTTTATTTGCTAGCTCACCCCTCCCAGACCTTTGATTTCACCCTGTCGGGTCCATGGTTCCTGGATAAGGGCCACTTCGAAGGCTCTCTTAGCCCCTGCAAGTACTTCCGTGGCAGCCTTACAGTGCTGGAGGTTTATCTGGATGATCTTATCCCCCCCATGTCTTTGGTTGGTGTTTCACAAGTCTTTCTTTTAATATTGGGTTAATTCTTAGATCATATATGCTACGCTAGATGCGCCATTCTGTATTGTTTGTTTGGTAGAGGTACAGATGAGACGGGGTGAAGGGGACGTTGACCTAATATACGTAATAGCCAGTACCGTGTGTAACTGCCAATAGCTTGAGTACGCTGATCCCCTCCGGACCTACCAAAACAATAACCTAAGTACCGTATCTAGCGTAGCATATATGATCTAAGGGTTAATTGGTCGAAATTTAAAATTTTTGTTCAACCAATCAGCAACGATTGGAAATTATGTCTTTTCTTTGTTCTTTCATGGTATAGGAATATTGATAAAGACGTCATCAAATTCCTAGTAACTCGAATTAGACCACACGACTTGTGCGCATGTGCGATGAAAGCAGAAGCTCAAGACTATACAGTTGTTTGAGCATGTTGAATGCGAAATTTGGTGCAATATGGGAGTTCCGCACAAGTTGTCAACTTCAAAAACTTCTGCCCTTTCATTGTAATGATTTCATCAGGGTTGTGTAGAGAATAACAAACGTATGGTCGATCATTTATTTTTAGTCCCAAAGTGTTTATATTTTTGTATATAAAAAGTTATATTCATAGGGAATTTTGTGTCTAGGTTGGTGCCCGTCCCAATCTGATTCGTGCTTTTGTACATTATCGACTGCCATCTGTAACGATGCCATTTTAACTTCAACTGAATGTCAGCTTGACTTCCGTTGCTATTGTGTTGTGTATTATCTTATTCCAGAGGTGCGTTCGATTATAGACTCCTAGAGTAGAGTAAAGTATTTGAATGTTTCTTAAATTTACTCTGGAGTTGAGTACTATTCATGTTTTATTCGAACGGTGCGGAATTTATTTGGAGTTGTTTACAAAGTCCGAGTGACAGAAGGTTCTGATCATAGAATTGTAATTATAATATACTGACTAAAATGTGTTTCAAGCTGCGCGAAATGCCCCATGCATGGTGGCCGCCATTGTTGTTTATGTCCTCCTCGCAGTAGCGGAACAATTCCAGTGGCATTTCTTGTAATGGAAAATAGGGTATATCATAATAAAACGTTTTTTTTTAATAAATGATGCATCAAAGGTACAGAGAATTGTGAATATAAATGTTATATACCTATGTAAAAATGTTTACTCTTCCACCCATCTATTATATGAAGATATATGAGACATGTTTTACATATCCTTATAATTGAATAGGTATTTCTATCAAGATTTTTTATTGCACTATTACATCAATATTTGAAAAATGAGTAAGTTATAAGGTCACATTTGATGGGTGCCAGATCATAGGGGGTTCAGAGATAACAAAGAAACAGATTGCCTCGCCAAAGAATAACAAACACACAATTACCTGACTCAGAAACCTTCTGTGGAATCTCTTAAGTCCATAAAAGGAAAGAGTTTCGAGGCTGGGAAACATGAAATGAAATCTCACTGGAATAAAGTGCCAGGATAAAGACAATAAGCGAAAAGGCTAGTGAGCCTATCGCCGAAGAAAGTTAAACAGCTTCTCGAGTTGGACAAGAAATACTTGAAATTGGTTACGGGACTCTCACTGGACACTGCCCTCTGAGGTATATTTTTAACATTGTATTTATCCAAGCGACGAAACCAATAAAATTAAATATACGCGTCGACTAGAGAATCTCCTCCTTTTTGGTTTCGTCGGTTAAAAAGGAGGAGGTTCTCTAGTCGACGCGTATATTTTTTTTATGTATGACCACGCATAACTTTTTACAGAGGAGTCCGATTCTGATTATTCTTTTTTCATTGGATAGGGCATACTCCAAAGTTGGTCCCATTTGAATTTGAAAAAAATTCACTCCTAAGGGTAGCATAATGAAAAATATTTATCGTTCACCCTCTGAATTTTGATCCGTTAACCGATTCTATCAGGCATAACTTTGTACTGGGTTTTCCGATTTGGATGATTTTTTTTATTACCTCAGAGTTGATCATATTTGGTCGGAATCAATTAATCCACCCCTATGGGTAGAAAAATAGGGGATGATTGATTTTTCACTTGTGAACATTGGCACACATATGTAGTTGACATTGGCAGATCGCTATTGTCATTATTTTTGTTCTCCTACATCTGTCACACTAATAACATTCTATGGAAGGATGGAATTATATACAAAGTGATGGAATGAACTTACCAGAACTATCAAAAATAATTTATATTATATAACAATAAATAGTTGAAGTAGATAATCGTATTATTTAACTGTTATTAGTTGAAGTAAAGTGGGTAAGTAAGTATTTTGGAATTAATCAAAAGTTGAGTAGGTAGTAATTAGTATATTTCAGCCACAAAAAATTTAAAAATAAAAAGTTTTTAACAGAAAATTGAACCGACGAAAAACGGAACTGAAAATAAAAAAATTAAATAAACCTCCTTAGTCTTGATAACTAAGCTCCTAAACTAATGTAAGTAACTAATTTCGAGTCGGCGCTAAACGAATAATCAACGAAGATCATTAAATTACTTCAAAAAAATCATCAGAATGTCACCGTGCATCTCCATGCCATCATTTTATGCTTTACCCAGCTTGTTTGTTTGGCGCCGCCTCAAAATTAGAAACATCATTGCTTAGGGCTTAGTTAAGACTAAAGAGTTTATTTTTTCTTTCAGTTCCGTTTTTACTCGGTTATCTTGATTAAAAAGTTTTTATATTAGTGATCTTTGCCTCTCGACTATACCGTATATTTTCATTGTTTGAGTATATTTTTTGCCATTTGTTTAATTCTGTATTGCTGACGCTTCAAAATGTATCATATTAAAACTGTTTTTTGAAAATGCCTTTATCTGAAAGGGAAAGGATTGAAATTTTAATTATGATTGGTGTTGGCGATATGATGCGGAATCAACAAGAGGTATGCAGATTATTCCATGAAATGCACCCAGATGGTGAACCTATTTCACAATCTACTGTAAGCAGAATAGAGTGAAAATACAGAGAATTAGGACACGTGAGGGATGCACCAAACCAAGGTAGACCTACAGTTAATGAAAATAATCAACAAGACGAGACGTAATTTTGTCAGCATCTGGATTTCTTACAAAATACATTAATTCCTGATTTGACCCAGCTTTTTCCTGATATTCAAATAGCCAATAGAAGGCGCACCGCAACATTTTGATGAGACTATCCAGTAGCTGCATAACTACGTAATTTCATATAATTGTAACGAATTTTTCGTTACGTCCTTACACATAACCAATTTCTCATAACTTTTCCGGTTACCTTTACGGTAGTACGGGTCAGTAGTCACTGCGCTCAGGTCGTGAAGAATGTACGTTCATTATTGTCCCTAGAAAATGGTATTTTGAAAGTGTGACCGTGACATTTCATTTTCGTGTCGATCGCGTTTATCGGAGCGTTTGGTTTTTCAAAGTTTTTTAAATAGGAAAGAAACGAGAATGAAAAACAGGTGAACTGTGATTTCGTCGAACCGAAAGGATAATCGTTCTCTTTCTTGAATAGAACGTCGAGATAGGCAGATGTACTGAGTGAGTTGGCTTTGATTTGTACAATCTATAGATGAAATAAGTTTCACTGCTGGAGTTTAGAGTAATATTATTCTCTTTATCTTTTAATTAATGTTGTAGCTGATTAGCATTCTCTTGTTTTTTCTTATGCTTGTAATATTAGAATTCTTGGATATACCGCATGGTAATTTTTTGAAGGTTAAAGATAGATATTTCGGCCATTTTGACAAATCATTCATAGTACATATTGTGGCTAACGTAACATCTGTTCGAATATTAGGAACTGATTTTTTCATTGGAAATCAGTTCTACGCTTTTGCATTTTTTAGGTACCAGTTAATTGGTAATTTGAATGGACTAGAGCTTATGTACCTCCACTACCACCGGTTTGTTCCAAGGATTCCAATTGAGTGAAGAGGCGTATTTGATTGTTCGGAGTGACTAATAGGACGGCTCTCTGGTAAGCAATTTTCTTTATTTCACTTAACTATATGTTTATAGAGTAATTTCTTTTCTCTTGAGAAAGAATTGCTTATCGAGAGAGTTGTACCTCTGCCTAACAGTCTCAGAACACTCGATTCAAATATATGCCTCAAGCGTAAAGTTGATTTCCGTTTAATAAATTTCTTATATCTATTACTCCATTCAATTCCCAGTGCTTATTTGATTTTTTGATCGTTGCAGAGTCAATTCACTTCAGTTACTACCTTATCGCCAAGAGCAGGGAGGATCATTCTAATTTTGAGAATTACCTGTTTATCGATTTGAAAAGGGAATTGCCGCCCTATTTCAAAATTATCTTTATCTAAGAGAGTTGTGCCCACTGAAAGACGTGAGGTCTCCCTCTTCAGTTATCTTTAAAATTCTTCAATTAAAAAAATTATTTAACATTATCTTTATCTAAAGAGTCGATGCCCACTGAAGACGTTGATCCCTCTTCAGTTTATCTTGGAAATTCTTCTATAAAAAGAATTATTTCACTTTATCTTTATCTAAGAGAGTCGTGCTCACTGAAAGACGTGTGTCTCTCTCTTCTTATCTTGGCTGAAGAGTATACTTTTACTCTGACTATTATCGTTGTTCAGAAACCCTATTTTTTTATGTAGCCTACTAGAGTATTTTGGTTATAACGCTATATTTTCCTTTGGCACTTGCTTTAAAATAGTATATTTTTTTGCACTGGCAACATTTAAATATTTTGCTTTGAAATAGTAGATTTTTTCTCTGGCAATTTTATAGTGTTTTGCTTTAAATACTATATTTTTCTCTGGTAAAATTTCAAAGAAATTTTTATATTTCTTTGGAATACCTTTCATTACATTTTTTACCCTTCTGTACATTTTTAGAATCACCTTATCAAAACTTACCTGTTTCAAAATTTAACTGAATTTGAACATCACGTTTTGGGTGGGTTTGTTTTGTTGGTTTTAAATTTTGTTCATTTTTAATTTTTTTTTAATTATTAAAATTAACTTATAATTTAACTCAGAATAGCAGATGGTTGCTATTTATTATCTTTGTTCTTTCACTGTAACTTTCCAGTCTTTTATATAGATTGAGATTTTTTTGTATGCTATCATTTGCATCTATCTTTGACTCTCGATTAAAATTTGAAACATAAAACTTGAGGTTCAAAGGATATCCTTCGTTCTCCCTTTTGTATATTTTGATTCCTATCATTCTTCGCATGATATATACCACGGAGGAACCCATCTACGGAGACGGAAGGACTAGTAGCCTGGGAGGTCTTACACACATCAATATCAGCACTGGTCCGTGAAGATCAACTCAATTCACGCCGATAAGGGGTCTAAAACCAACTATAGAACCACCACGACCATCTTAATCGTAACCGCTGAAACCAAGTTCCTCCTAGAACCGCTGGGACCAGCTTCAAGAAACTACCTTCTCCTATCTGTTCAAGATCTCGAAGAGTATATTCGTGACCAACAACTGGAGGAATCATAGGTGTAAATCTTCGAATTTTGATCAGAGTCAAAATTACTGGTTCCTTTTATGTAATTTTTCCATTTTTTTTAAGAGAAGTTAAATACTTTTCTAGTATTTGTAAAAAAAATTTATCTTGTTCAGAATTCCAACTGGAATAAATTTGTTAAGTTGATTTATTGCATATTTATTTGCCTTCCCATACAAGCTAGGTAACATTTATTTAATTTTATTTATCTTTGACTTTTGTCTTTAGCAAGTCTGGCGCCCAACTCTTGAACTAGTCAAGTTAATTAATGTATAATTTTTTTTAGTGGCCAAATTTGATTAACTAGGAAAAGTCATTAATTGAACCTTACTCACGGCCTAACCGTATCCATCTGAGCAGCCTATCGGCAAAGTGATTTCACCTTGAAATTTGAATCATATAATTTAAAATCTGGGGTTCAAAAGTAAGGGGTGTTGCATAATAATTCTTAATACGCTTATTCTTCATTTCGTTTTTTGTAAAAATACAGTATTGTATAACTTTCTAATAAAATTTTGAAAACACCTTTTGTATTGTTGCCCACCCTCTACCGATTTGACGCAGCTAGTGATATATTTTTAGAATCAGCTCAGCAAGTTATCTCATAAATTAAAAAAAGTAGGGTTTTCATTTAATAAAACCGCTGATGACGTCATCACTCGAAGGTAGATCATCCTGTATATTGGATTATTGTTTTAAAAAACAGTAAATTGAAATAAAAAATCGACCTGTTTCGGGAATTTTTAATGATATTGTTTATTTAGCTAATAATGAATGTATGCGTTACTTTGTGGACACACTGAAAACGCGATATGTATAAATAAGCATGGCCACATATCATTACCTACTACTACAAACTAATGTAACACTTCATTATATATAACAGTTTTTAATTTATCCACTATGATCACTATAACAAAAAAGACAACAAAGTACAAAGACAAATCCAAACCGAATACAAAGAAATTAAAGAAAATTGGAATGATTTGGCAACGCTTATAAGTGCCAACCGACAACGCCGTTATGATTACAAATAGATGATATAAATACTACCGTCATACGTTCAGTTGATTATCTTCGTCGCACGCATGTAATATGCTTATGAAGTAATACTTTTCTTCATTGTTTGGTGTCCTCCTTGCCTATCGCATAAGGGTGCCACGAAATTCGGGTGCGCAGTAGACTAAGCGCGTTCTAGTCAGTATATCATAATTACAATTCTATGGTTCTGATATCGGAAATATAGGTTATGTTATTGTTTGTTAAAAAAACTAAAAATGGCAAGAACAATGAAAGTTGATGAAAACCGGAGAAAAATATTGTTGACAATAGCAGATAACTTTTCTAGAATCTTGTTCGCCAATTGTAAATAAAATGATAGTATTTATAGTAGGGAATGACAATGGTAGATTCGAAGGTCATGTGATGGTTTCGAAGCAGCTTTATTGAAAATAGGTCCTAGGTTAAGAATTCGAGTGGGACAGTATGAACTTGGTAGACCATATGTTTCTCCAAGAACTATTATCAGTGAACAGTATTAAACACATACACATAAATAATCTCAATCTTGGGTTGGATGTGAGAGTGTGAGACAGCATAAAGAGATTTTCCGTCCCCCAGAGTTGTGTCAATTTTGTGGAGTTAAATAAACCCAGCTATTTTGTAGAGTTACGAGAGTTAACTCGGTAGCGAATACTCTGGTATTTTCGAACGACAGTCTTATAGTAAAATATACATAACTTTGCGATTTTCGAACACTATTTAGTAAATTATACTCGATGGAGTTAATAATCGAACGCACCTCAGGGTAACTATATATATAATACTGACAGGGTTACGGCATAAAACAGCTTTATGAGAGTTCTGAGGTGCGTTCGATTATAGACTCCTAGAGTAGAGTAAAGTATTTGAAGGTTTCTTAAATTTACTTTGGAGTTGAATACTATTCATGTAATATTCGAACGGTGCGGAATTTATTTGAAGATGTTTACAAAATCCGAGTGGCAGGAGGTTCTGAGTTCAGTGAGTTCTGAGATCGGAAATATACCTAGGTTATGTTATTGTTAAAATAAACGAAAAATGGCAAGAACAATGAAAGTTGGTGAAAACCGGAGATAAATATTGTTGACAATAGCAGATAACTTTTCTAGAATCTTGTTCGCCAATGGTAAATCAGATGTTAGTATTTATAGTAGGGAATAACAATGATAGATTCGAATGTCATGTGATGGTTTCGAAGCAGCTTATTAGGTCCTAGGTTAAGAATTCGAGTGTGACAGTATGGACTTGGTAGACCATATGTTTCTCCAAGATTACTTATCAGTGAACACTATTAAACACATACACATAAATAATCTCAATCTTGGATTGGCTGTGAGAGTGTGAGACACAGCATAAAGGGATTTTCCGTCCCCCAGAGTTTTGTTAATTTTGTGGAGGAAAATAAACCCAGCTATTTTGTAGAGTTACAAGAGTTAATTCGGTAGCGAATACTCGGATATTTTCGAACGACAGTCTTATGGTAAAATATACACAACTTTACGATTTTCGAACGCTATTTAGTAAATTATACTCGATGGAGTTAATAGTCGAACGCACCTCTGGTGACCAGACCAAAGATTATTGTTCTACGAACAAGATCCCCCACAGAACAGTTGGCGCGAAAATGAGATGAAATCCTTGAAATTTACTACAATGTTTACATGTCTGTCAAAAATCAGATGACTGTCCGATTTTTCTTGAAGATCTGGTGATTTTTCCAAAGTGATTTCTTCGTAAACGGCCTTTTTGGGATCTTGGAAACTTCCACGAAGAAAGAAGAAAAGGTAGGAAAGTGGACTGATGTCTCTAGTCGATGAATTGAAAATTGAGGGCTTTGGAAAATTTCTCCGATGACATAGTTTCATTAAACTTTCCGATACAAACTATTACCAAGCCATTCACTGCCCATCTCTGCCGGACTATTACCTCTCTAACAACCTAAACAAAATCAGAGAGTTTATTGTAGATATCATAAAATATGTTGATGAAGTTGAGAAATCGATGAATCATGGTCTTCGACAGTCTAGACTGCTTCCAGCTATCTTAGAATGACTTATCCGGAAAAGGTGAGCCCTACTAACGAAGGCGAGTAGAGAAAACAATCTAAATCAGTTCTTCTTTTATTTTTCAGTAATACCCGCATGAGATAATCGGTGGAGGGGGATCTAAACCAAGAAGTTGGTCGGAAGAACCAGGTCCACTGTCAAGATCGATAAGGCTAATGACTATTATTAGTATACTTATCACTTTTTAATAAACACAGGAATTCCACAAGTGAGCGTGGACTTTTCATTCTATGAAGATATCTTGACTTTGGCTAGTGAATTCTGAACCATCACAGAGGATTCCATGTCTCTTTAGAAAAAAATATCCACTATATTTAGAATTTTCCATCTCCAAATAAAATATACTTATAGTCAGAAGATTCTCATCTCATGGGCCAATGAAAAGTAGTTCAGAGAAGATACAAATTATTCATACATATACGAGTCATTTTACTACGAAGATAATTGGAGTTCTTTCAAGAAGATAGTCGTGTGTTCTGCCAAAATAGTGAACATCTCTTAATTTGCCCAAAAGCTGAGACACTATCAGTTTTTACAATTTGGTTTCTTTCACTCAGATAGGACTCGAACCAATTGAAGCTTCGTCCTTCGAAGCTGTAGAGATGAAGCTTACGTAACAGTCAAAAGCATTAGATATATCACAAAACACTGCATCGCTCACTTCCTTCAGACTAAAATATAGATTTTTCAGAAAGCGAATTTATTTATTGAAATTATTCATTCGAATGAGACTATTTTATATTGTGAAGTATGCCAACCGAAATTTCAAAAGTGAAGAAACTAGTAATAGAAGGACCAAGAAATTGAAAAAGTTACAGATACTGAAGCACAAATAATTCAAATATAAGTTTGATATATTAGAAACATATTTTTTCAATGATGTATTCCTACCAAAATGAGTCATTACATCATTCAACATTCGAAGTTTATAGCACAAATATAAATATGAAGTAAAACATGTTTCAATTTTTCAGAAACTACAAATTTAGGATTATTGATGGTATTGTCAGGATATGTCTGGGGATATTAAATCCCATTGTGAGTACTTTTTTTTTAAATAGCTTATGATTTTGTTCCACCCTATGTTTTCTGTTTCATGTATTGCTCACAAGAATGTATTCCTGCACAGTACTTACATTAAATCTCTTAGGGAAACATAATAGTTTTGACATTGGCCCACGAGACAGAAGTATCAATGTACAAATTGATTTCCCCGATATTTCAAAGGATGCCACAAATAAGAGGGGAAATTGAGGTATGCTGATTTTTGAAGGTAACATAGATGATGTCACATAGGCGAGGAGTGAAAACAACCTAAATCAGCTTTTCTTTTAATTTTCAGTAACACCCGCGTGTAAGCGTGGACTTTTCATTCTATGAAGATATCTTGATTTTATCTAGTAAATTCCGAACCATCACAGAGTATTCCATGGCTCTTTAGAAAAAATTATCCACTATATTTAGAATTTTCCATCTCCAAATCAAATATACTTATAGCCAGAAGATTGTCATCTCATGGGCAATTTTTTTTTAACAAAATTAAATATAAAAGTAATGCTAAAAATATTTGACTTGCTAGTTACAAGATAAATTACAATCACAAGTTGAAAAAAGTTATTACAATGGGCAAAGGTAGTCCAGAGAAGATACAAATCAATTTATACATAAACGAGTCATTTTACTACGAAGATAATTTGATTTCTTGCGATAAGATAGTCGTGTTGTCTGCCAAAATAGTGAACATGTCTTAATTTGCCCAAAAGCTGAGAGACTATCACTGTTCACAATTTGGGTTCTTTCACTCCGATAGGACTCGAACCAATTGAAGCTTCGTCCTCTGAAGCTGTAGAGATGAAGCTTACGTAACAGTCGAAAGCTTTAGATATATCACAAAACACTGTATCGCTCACTTCCTTCAGACTAGAATATAAATTTTTCAGAAAGCGAATTTATTTATTGAAATTATTCATTGAATTTTAGATCTTTAGCAACTCTGCTAGACATACTAGAATTAGACCGTTTTGAAAGTTAGGTTCCGTTTTGTCCCTAGAAAACTTAGGGCACAGTCCTTTATGGAATTTTTTGTGTATGCATTAACTTGTCTAGTATATAAATCACTACACTCAACAATAACCTGTTTTCATCACATTTTCGTCAATCCTAGCGAAGTATCCATGGAATAGATAGCTTGTCATGAAGAACTTAGCAAGAACCATAAAAAATGTAATAATGTATTTATCTGAAACCGATCTTTGAATAGTTACAATCTAATGTAGATCTTTTTGGTTCGATCGTCAATTGCAGATTCAGTGATCCAGCCCTTTTTGAGAATTTCATAATTCAATATAAATAAATTGACCTAACCTAACCAACAAAAATGGAGTCCATATTATATATCCATCGTCAATAAGTGAAACTCTTCGACGCATTCTCAAGACTAAAACAATCATTTATAAATCATGAAATGTTGAAATTTCATGCCTATATAAATGAGAACATATTCTCTTAATATTTCATCCCATTCGAAAACCTTGATATTTCCTACATTTTTTCAATATGAAAACACCCGAAGGTCCGAAGCGTTTCCTCGTGTACGATCCCCGACACTTGATGTCACATGACAGGTTTTCCTGACTTCTAATTGGCTAAGCCCAAACTATACCAAACTCTGATTTTATGAATGAAATCAAGTGACAGCATTTGGAGGATTTTAATACGATTTTACTATTTCATTCATGAATAGGGTTAGTGATTTCTCTTGTTACTACTCTACTCTTTGACCAGACGTAAGGTCAAAGATTCTACGAACAAGATCCCTCACAGAACAGTTAATGCGAAAATTACTACAATGTTTACATGTCTGTCAAAAATCAGATGACTGCCCGATTTTTTTTGAAGATCTGGTGATTTTTCCAAAGTGATTTCTTTGTAAACGGCCTTTTTAACCGACTAAACCAAAAAGGAGGAGGTTCTCTATTCGACCCGTATATTTTTTTTTGGGGATCTTGGAAACTTCCACGAAGGAAGAAGAAAAGGTAGGAAAGTGGACTGATGTCTCTAGTCGATGAATTGACTTGAAAATTGAAGACTTTGGAAAATTTCTCCGATGACATTGTTTCATTAAACTATCCGATACAAACTATTACCAAGCCATTCACTGCCCATCTCTGCCGGACTATTACCTCTCTAATAACTAACAACCTAAACAAAATCAGAGAGATTATTGTAGATATCATAAAATATGTTGATGAAGTTGAGAAATCGATGAATCATGGTCTGCGACAGTCTAGGCTGCTTCCAGCTATCTCAGAATGACTTATCCGGAAAAAGTGAGCCCTATTAAAAAAGGCGAGTAGAGAAAACAATCTAAATCAGTTCTTCTTTTATTTTTCAGTAATACCCGCATGAGATAATCGGAGGAGGGGGATCTGAACCAAGAAGTTGGTCGCAAGAACAAGGCCCACTGTCAAGATCGATAAGGCTAATGACTATTATTAGTATACTTATCACTTTTTAATATTTTTTATAAACACATGAGTTTCACAAGTAAGCATGGACTTTTCATTCTATGAAGATATCTTTGGCTAGTGAATTCCGAACCATCACAGAGGATTCCATGGCTCTTTAGAAAAAAATATCCCCTATATTTAGAATTTTCCATCTCCAAATAAAATATACTTATAGTCAGAAGATTGTCATCTCATGGGCAAATGAAAGGTAGTTCAGAGAAGATACAAATTAATTCATACATATACGAGTCATTTTACTACGAAGATAATTGGAGTTCTTGCAAGAAGATAGTCGTGTGTTCTGCCAAAATAGTGAACATCTCTTAATTTGCCCAAAAGCTGAGACACTATCAGTTTTCACAATTTGGGTTCTTTCACTCAGATAGGACTCGAACCAATTGGAGCTTCGTCCTCTGAAGCTGTAGAGATGAAGCTTACGTAACACTCAAAAGCTTTAGATATATCACTTGAAAAATATGCGTTTTGATAGCCTTTTCAAGACTCATTTGAAAAAATATTGGATCTCTCAATAATTTATTCATTTTATTGTGCAAAAAATAATATACAAAATTATAATAAGAAAATACAATATATTTTATTGATATATCCCATTTGATAAAATAATTCATACACTTGTTTGAAAATATATGTTATATATTTTGTATTGTATCCTAATATAAATAATTGTATTATTTCTTGGGATGAATAAAGTTGTTATTATTATTAAAAAAAAAACATTGCATCGCTCACTTCCTTCAGACTAGAATATATATTTTTCAGAAAGCGAATTTATTTATTGAAATTATTCATTGAATTTTAGATCTTTAGCAACTCTGCTAGACATAATAGAATTAGACCGTTTCAAAAGGTAGGTTCCGTTTTGTCCCTGGAAAACTTACGGCAAAGTTTTGCCGCTGTCATAGGAACAAAAACACAGTCCTTTATGGGATTTTTTGTGTATGCATTAACTTGTCTAGTATATAAATCACTACACTCAACAATAACCTGTTTTCATCACATTTTCGTCAATCCTAGCGAAGTATCCATGGAATAGATAGCTCGTCATGAAGAACTTAGCAAGAACCATAAAAAATGTAACAATGTATTTATCTGAAACCGAAGTTTGAATAGTTACAAACTAATGTAGACCTTTTTGGTCCGATCGTCAATTGCAGATTCAGTCCTTTTTGAGAATTTCATAATTCAATATAAATAAATTGACTTAATCTAACCAACAAAAATGGAGTCTTTATTATATATCCATCGTCAATAAGTGAAACTCTTCGACGCATTCTCAAGACTAAAACAATCATTTATAAATCATGCCTATATAAATGAGAACATATTCTCTTAATATTTCATCCCATTCGAAAACCTTGATATTTCCTACATTTTTTTAATACGAAAACACCCGAAGGTCCGAAGCGTTTCCTCGTGTACGATCCCCGACACTTGATGTCACATGACAGGTTTTCCTGACTCCTAATTGGCTAAACCCAATCTAAACCAAACTCTGATTTTATGAATGAAATCAAAAGTGACAGCATTTGGAGGATTTTGATACGATTTTACTATTTCATTCATGAATAGGCTTAGTGATTTCTCTTGTTACTACTCTACTCTTTGTTTGGTAAGGCGAGGAAAGTGTGCCACTGCTGCCAACATATACGAATTATTCATTAGTTGTTTGTATTGTGTTTATCCTAGTTCTTCTTGATTGTAAGTTTTCCAAATGTCTTGTTTATTTTGATTTGAACATAAAGTGTGTTGATCAATAACAAAGAGTAGAAGTATTATCTTCGTCAATAAAACCAGTGTTTAATTTATCATCATCTACCAAGACAGTGAATACTGCAGCAGCAGTGTGAAACGTACGAACAATACGTATAAATGCAAATTTGATTCCATAACTTCTCACTCATTTCCAAAAGATGATTACTGATACTTTCAGGATCTTTCTGGTCTTCTTCCATATTGTGCTTTGAGGACTTAACAATACATTCAACAAAAATGTATGCATTTGATGTATTTTTTATTTATTTATTATATGCTCGGCGCATTCAGCCAAGATATAGATCCATTCTACTCTTCGAAATTTGAAAATAAGTTCTATAAAGTTGGCTATTCTGGCACACATCAGACGTCATCAAAATGGTGCTTTCGCCGTAACCCTGTTAGTATTATATATGTAGAGCTCGTCCGGTATTGAAACGACCGCTTTGGCCTTCCCCTGCCTAAAACCAATTTTTCTCGAAGATGCCCGAACGATGGCTAGTAACAGAAATTCCAGAGGCGTACCAAATCATTTGGTATAGGCGATACAAGAGAAGTAGAGAACTTACACTCCTATAACTTCTCGATGAATGTTCAGTTGGTTTGTTGAATAAATCACAGATGAGAACCAGTTTCCTTATACTTTATTGATATATGAAATACGAAACACAGTAGAACTGAGGAATAATTTTTTAAAGCACGTGCTCATGCTTGGTTATATATGTAGACCACTTTCTGTCAATTGTCACACTAAGATAATGAATGGTACAATGTCACCGACTCCAGAGAGTGGCTAAGTAACCGTGAGGAAGGAAGACTAAAATAATTGTATTGCTTATTTCCTAACACCCCCCCTCAATAAAATTATTTTATGCTCCAATATCAATAAAAAAATAAACTTACATTCACAGAATTAACAAAAATAATCATGAATACATTATTAACTGATTGATAGATTCATAACTACTTAGCTAGCAATCCTAAATCATTTCTAAATTTTTCAAATTTAATGCGTGCCAAGGGTTTAGTGAATATATCAGCAAGTTGATCTTCACTTTTTATGTGAACAATACTTATAAGACCCTTTTCAATTTTTTCTTTAATAAAATGAAATCTTACATCAACATGCTTCAATCTTTTGTTGTTCTCCGGATTATTGGCAATTTTGATAGCTGACTGATTGTCCTCATATAATATAATAGGTTCTTTCAAATCAAATAGACAAAAATCTTTTAGGATTTTTATTAACCAGCAAGTTTCACTTACTGCTAGACTCAAAGCTATATACTCTGTCGAAGAGATTTAAACACACTGCTGTTTTCTACTTTCCCATAATATTGTGCAACCCAATAATTTGAAAACATAGCCTGTATTCGATCATGAAGATCTCCACCCCAGTCGGCAGCTACAAACCCACACAAAATGTTCATATTGTCGAGCTTGAATGTTAATTTAAGATTTAGAGTCCCTTTGACATATCTCAATATTATTTTTAAGGCTGTAAGCAAATTACTGTTTGCTTTATCTTGAAATCTACTTAGTAAACTAACACTTTCACAAAGATCTGGTCTAGAACCTTGGACTGCATACATTAAGCTTCCAATAATTTGCCTGCAAAGCCTTTGTAACTCTGAGTCATCAGGTGTATTCTTAAAATTAAAATCAATATTTACATCAATTGGAATATTCACTGGTTTACAATCCTGCATTCCAAACCTTATTAAAACCTTCTCTAAATAATCTTCCTGACTTAATTCAGTATATCTTTCAACTAAATTTTGTTTAACATTTATGCCTAAATATTGAGAAAATAAACCTAGGTCTTTCATGCAAAAATGTGTATTCAATATAATTTTCAAATGATCAACTTCTTGCATATTTGTGCCCAAAATTAACAAATCATCTACATAGATTAGAACAAACAAATTGCTACATTTCGAATATAAACAATGATCGTTTTCTGATCTAACAAATCCTT
Organism: Gonioctena quinquepunctata; assembly: GCA_018342105.1. Lineage (NCBI taxonomy): Eukaryota > Metazoa > Arthropoda > Insecta > Coleoptera > Chrysomelidae > Gonioctena > Gonioctena quinquepunctata. Next base: position 32,863 of record JAFIRS010002102.1, on the reverse strand, counting down.
GATTTTTAATTAAATGTCAAATTTAGTATTCCAACATTTTGGATTTTCTTTTATCCATAATTAAATTTTTCCCTATTTTGACCTGGCATTGACATAAATACCTCCTCATCAATTTCGCCATGAAGAAAAGCACTTCGTACATCCATTCGATAAATAGGTTTACACAATTTATTTGCTAATACAAGTAGTATTCTAAATGTTGTCAATTTTCAACAGGAGAGTAGATATCTTATAGGTCGTTGCTATTCTCTTGTTGAAATCCCCGAGCTACTAATCTTGCTTTGAATTCATTTTCCCCTTTCCCTTTGAACACCCATTTACTTTCAATCACTTTCTTATTAACCGGCCACGACACTTCAGTCCATGTATCATTTTCTCGAAGCACACTCAATTCCATTCTGCAATGTTTCTACCCGACATGGCTTTTTCGAGACTCACTGGTTCTTCTTCACTTGAATAAAAACACATGTCACCTTCACCTGTGTCATAGTCTGCCATCCATGCTGGCTTCCTGATTTCACGTTTTCCTGGTCTCACAATAACGTCTTGATAATTTTCTTCTACAGGGAGGTACACTTTCTTCTGATAGCTCATTACGACCATTAGCATCATCAAGATAAATATTATCATTAGGGTTGGGAATGTTCTCATTTTCAACTTCAACATGAGCATCATTTTCATAGTCTAATAAGATCATTTCACCATTTTCCTTTTCATGAATAATGTTTTTCTGTGGTGTCTCATTCTGTGGAATGAAGACCATATCTCTGTGTACTTCTACCCGATTTTTATCTGGTAAGTATATTCGATAACCTTTAGTATCTTCCGAATAGCCAACATAAATTCCAATACCATTTTTGGCATCTAATTTTAATCGTTTTTGTTTAGGGATATGCACACTGACCTTAGTCCCGAATTCTTTGAAACCTTGTATATTATTTTTTTATACCACGCTTGGAATGGTGTTTGATCTTGCTGTGGGCTACTCCTTGCTCGATTTAAGAAGAAAATTGTAGTATTTGCTGCCTCAGCCCAAAAAGACTTATCTAGGCTTGAACTATGCAACAATGTTCTTACCGATTCCACAACTGTTCTATTTTCCCTTTCCGCTCTCCCATTTTGTTCAGGAGTATAACTGCAAGTTTTTTGATGAATTATTCCATTTCTTTCACATATTTTTGAAATATTTTCATTAACGAATTCGAGGCCATTATCAGTTCTAATTGTTCTTACATTGTTCCCAGTAACATTTTTTGCCTTAGATATGAAACTTTCAATTTTTTTTTCCACTTCTGATTTATTTTTCAAGAAATAAATATGCCTATATCCTGAAAAATCATCTTTTAATATCAAAAAATATTTTGCCCCACCAAGCGATTCGGTTTCAATAGGTCCACATAAATCACCATGAATAAGTTCACATGTTTTCTCGGCTCTTGATTTACTATTGGGAAACAGTCAATGCTGTTTTCCAGCAAGGCATTCTACACAAAATGGTTTTTGTTCATCTTTGAATGGTATATTACTTTTTTCAGAATATTTTTAACCTGCTCAAAATTAATATGTGCCATTTTTTATGCCTGTCTTATAAACTCACAACTGCATTACATTGTGATGGCTGCATATCAGTATTATGGACAAAAAATTTCACTTTGAAGTGCATTTTATATAAATTTCCTTGTCTTTCTGCTATAGCTCTTACATTGCCATTCGTATCTAGCAGTTCACATTTATTTTTGTTCGAATGCATTTCAAAATTTTTGTCCAAAGCAATGTACTCGGAGAGAACAAATTCACTGCCAACTCTGGTATATAAAATACATTATTCAAATCTGTACTCACCCATTCGTTTCCATTCCATTCCATTACTTGTACAATGCCATTGCCTTGTACTTCTATAGTAATGTGCCATTTCCCACTCTAACTTGCCTTTTCTCAGGTACATTTCCTATCCATCTGAACTGTTCCTTGTCAAAACACCTGTGTTCTGTGGCACCGCTATCCATCCACCAATTATTAGTTTTCAGGTTGTCTTTACCTAGTCCATTATATCAGAACATTTTAATAGAGTTGATTCACTTACAAAAGCTTGATCACCAGTTTTTCTATGTTCCTTTTTACCTTCGCCTTCTTCTCTTTTCTTGAACCAACAGTCTTGCAGTCCTGGCTTTTTACAAAAGTCACATACTTTCTTTGCTGCCTGGTTACAATCTTTCTTAATATGTCCCATTTTATTGCACTCGAAACATTTTATATCATTTTCAGACTTGAAAAACTTCCCTTTTATAGCCAATGCAGTACAATTCTCAGCATTCTTACTCCTTTCTCCTTCAATCATCAATCTTGACATGAGATCTGTCAGTGTTTGCTCATCTGCTGGGCTTGACTCCCATGCAGAAATAAAATGTTTCAAACTTTCTGGTAGTGACATTAACACCTTCGTTATAACGATGATTTCCTGGTCTTTTGCATCTTTACTATCCCAATCATCAGCATTCGTAGCTGGCCTTTGTATGGTTCCGTTTACCACATCAAAAAACCTTTTTGATTTCATTGTAATTTCCACTTGGAACTTCCAAGTTGTCCAGTTTTCTCCATTGAGTTTGACTATTCTCATTAATCCTGCCTGATCCCCCATCATCATGTCTATCGAACGTCGTCTTCTTTCCCCAATAAACTCTGGATATTCAAATAAACAGGCACTTGTGGAGCCCTATTTTTGTTCCTATACAGCAACAAATCTGCTTACCGGCGTTGATCGACTTATTCACTATTTACCAACTTTTCGGCGTTTCTGGGCCCATAACCTGATGAATGTTCAGTTGGTTTGTTGAATAAATCACAGATGAGAACCAGTTTTCTTATGCTTCATTAATATATGAAATACGAAACACAGTAGAACTGGGGATTATTTTTTTTAAAGCACGTGCTTGGTTATATATGTAGACCACTTTCTATCAATTGTCACACTAAGATAATGGTACAATATTACCAACTCCAGAGAGTGGCTAAGTAACCGTGAGGAAGGAAGACTAAAATAATTGTATTGCTTATTTCTTAACACTTCTGAACGAAAAAAATATTTTTCGACAAATCTGCCAGAGGGATATAGATATATTTGTATAAGAAAATTTGAATAAATAACTGCACTACCTATTTATTAATCAAACAAACCTAACCTTTCAAACGCTGCATGCCAAGACACTGTGAAGATTCGCCGTAGCACTGCAAATCGTGTTTTTCCCCCCTCTCTACCTACCAAACGGTCGTTTCAATACTGGACGAGCTATAATAACCCTGATCTTATTCAATCTTTTTTACACAAAATATGTTTTGCGCTACCAACTGTTCACATTTAGACACAAAATTTCTATGAATGACAAATTTGATATAAGAAATATAAGCAGATTTGTTGAAAATATAAACAGGATGTTCATAAAATCAGAAAAATCTTTCTATCAATATTCAATTGAGAATGTTTCCCTTTTCAAATATAAGCACTTCATGACCAAAAGTAATAAAATTGGAATATCAAATTGGCGATTTTCCATACCGTTGCCGTTCCTCGGCTTCATTCAAAGGGTTCTGAGGGGGATTTGGGTGGGGTGGTAGGAGGGTGTTGGTGGTGGAGGCGAGGGGCTCGATGGAGTCCCTCGTCATTGGGGTGTTTTCTGAGGTCACTGGTGGAGTGACCTCAGGGGGTGTAGCGAAAGAGTGCTCCGAGGACTCTGGGTGGTCTCTGGCCCTTGTTCAGGTCCAGGGGGGTTGGGGGGGGGGGTGTCCTCTAGGAGTTCCCTCCGGTAGGATTGAGGGTCCCTGGTTGGTTCCCTCAGTTGTGGGTTGGGGTATTCCCTCAGTCCACCGTCTTGGTTCTTCTTTTTTGTTTTGGTATTTTTTCATGTTGTTCCCACGAGTAATGGGGTCTTTGCTGTCGCCCCCTGCAGAGCCCCTTGCAGGGGGAAGGCATTCTTATTCTGGGAGGCGGCCTGGTATCCCAGATGACTCGCTCATGACACTCACTACCCCAAGTGCCACGCAGCCCTCGGCGCGGTCAAACCTTGGCTTTGGGGGGATGTTTTTCGACTTCCCAGTCTAGATCCGCCGTGTTCTGTCAAAATCGGGGCCACCTCGTGAAGGATGCGGCTCTTCACCGCGCACGGACGGTCTTGGTCCATTCGACCCTGGATCAGTATGGAGTAATGTGGAGCCTAGTCCCATCCGCCCCCTACCCCCTCCAGACATCATCTGCACCGGGCCGTCCCGCCACACCCATTTCAGGAAATGTGCGCAGTCAGAACTTACCCAGCAAAATGATGTCCGACGGTGGTTACGGAGCAGTGTAGGCAAGGTGACAAAAACCCCATCCGACCCCTGACCCCAAGATTTGCTCTCTAGTAGGACAGAAAACTTAGAAAACCGTACAACAGATGTGGATATTACCGAAAATTTCGTATTTCCGAGTACATCACGTCAGGTCTCAGACCCAGTGGTCATTGAACGTGGAAATGATTTGATACAGTTCAAAGAAAACTTACGACCTCGCCTTAGTAGCTGTTTGAACCAGGAGTATGTCGATTTGGAATTTAGTACAGAACAAGAACCTTTTTCTGCTGAAGAATCGTCTGAATATGTTGCCTCGTAAGAAGGTAAAGTATCAGTATTTTCTACCTTTTAATTAAAATTGAAGATATTGCTTTTGTTTTTAGAAAATAGCTGTTCTAATGAATCTGAAGAAAAATGGCAGTTAGATGTTTCTCAACAAAACGTAAAATTGAATACTGAGACAGAATATACTGTTACGAATGCAGAACAACAGAAGTCAAAGCAAAAGAGAAACATGCCAAAAAAGTGTACACCAGGCCGCAAGAGGAAACGCAATACCGACGATTGGAAATGTAACATAAATAGGAAGAAAAAAAATTGGGATTGGAGTTCACAAACCAACAGGGCAAGTTGATACGGAAAAAGCAAATGAAGCCAGGATGTAATAATAACTGTTCTAGAAAATGTTCTCAAAAGTTATCGTTGATCAGGAGGATTTTCTCAGAATTTTGGGCTCTGGGAAATCATAATGATCATGTACAATTTGTACATAAATGCGTTGTGAGATTGCCTAAAAAACAAGTAGTATTAGAATCACTTCACCATTCAAGACGCCAATGGACCTATAGACATTCATTTATGATCAATAATGATAAAATTCAGGTATGCAAAAAAATGTTCTTCGATACTCTAGATATTATGGATAAGTGGGTGGGTACTATTTACCACAAAATTGATAAGCAAGAATCGCAGTGTGTTTCACTTAATGATCAACGTGGTCACCATGTAAACTGACCAAATAAAGTGTCTGATGTTATTAAACAAAGTGTAAGGATACATATTTCTCAGATCCCAGTTGTAGATTCACATTATGTTAGAGCTAGAAGTGCTAAACAATATTTTGATGAATCGTTAATGTTTGTCAAATTATATCAGCTGTATAAAGCATGGTTGCAAGACAATCAATTTGAACCAGAAATAAAAGCCACAGAGCGACAATATCGGAAAGTCTTCTACAACGAATTCAACATAGACTTTTTCAAACCTGAAAAAGATCTATGTTTAACGTGTGACATTTACAAAAGAGCGTCTATCGAGGAGAGGGAATCTTTACAGCTCAATTATACGTTTCATATTGCTTCTAAATACGTGGTTCGAGAATTCAAAATGCAAAAGAAATTACTAGCACAAGGTAGTGATTCGGTTGTTGTGGCCTGTTATGATCTTCAAAAGATCTTATCCACACCAATGTCAGAAGTTTCAGCATTTTACTATAAAAGAAAACTCGCAGTCTACAATTTTACCATCTTTGACTTGGGTGAAAATGAAGGAGAGTGCTATGTTTGGGACGAGACGATTGGTAAAAAGGGCGCCAATGAAATCAGCAGTGCTCTTTATTTGTTTATAGAAAAAAAGAACACAGAGGGGAATGAAGGATTTTTATTTTTTTCTGACAGTTGTGCAGGTTAAAACAAAAATAGAATAGTTTTTGCTATGTATTCCTACGCTGTAAAAAAATTCAACATAAATATTACACATGTGGAGGTAGGTCGTTCACAAAATGAAGGCAACGCCATGCATGCACTCATAGAAAGGCGTGAAAAAAAAACAGGGGGTGTATGTTCCAGGCCAGTGGGTAACACTAATAAGATGTGCCAAAATTACAGGCAAACCATATACAGTTACAGAATTAGATCAGAATAAAATCCTGAATTTCAAACAATTGAAAGACATCTTCATTAATTTCGAATTGGATGTTGAGAATAATAAGATGAAGTGGGCTCAGATTAAACATTTGAACATTCAGCGGGAGAACTCTGAATTGATCCACGTCAATTATGATGTTCTGTCCGAATCCATGTATCGCATTGACATAGGAAAAAAGCCTGTGAACAAACGTTCCTCTGCTGGGAAATCGACAAATAAAAATACCAATACTACGATAATGACATCAGGAATTCCTTCCGCTTATTCTGGCACTTTAGCCATATCAACAGCTAAGTATAAGGATTTGAATAGCCTTTGTACTTCAAATGCCATACCTGAATTATATCATCAGTTTTATAAAAATTTAAAATACGATGATTTAAATAATGTGGAGCAATCTGATTCGGAATAAAATGTTGATAGCTTTCAAGCATCTTTATAGTATGGGCTACTTGTTTTCATTCTTAGTATTATATATTCAGATTTCTATAAACTGTTTAACTTTTGAATAAATATTTACACTAACTACCCTGTTTTTTCTCACCATATACCTATCATAGATAGTACTATTTTCATTTTTTACGTCATCGATAGTATCGAATACGTCTGTGTTACACGAAGAACAGCAATGATAATTACATGTGTGGATCTAATATAGTCGTATCTACTACTTACAGCCTTATTCCACGAAGTGTTAGATTAACTGCAAAGGTTGTATCTCAATCAAACTCAACTGTCTACTGATTAATAAAATGCAAACATTCATTATTCCATAAGTAACCCTCAGTGTATTCTAGTTATCCTGTTTGTTAACTACTGGAATCTTATAAAGTTTCTCCACAAATATTAAAACATAATGTTTTTAGTTTTCTGGCGCTAACACTCCTGATACAAACGTCTAGCCTCATATGCATTTCCGTTAGCAAGTCCGTATGTAAAATGTATGTCAGCATACTCTGCATTGGTAAAGTTTACCATTTTTTAACAAATAATCACAATAATAATAAATAAAACTATTTAACTATGCGTCAAGATATTATTTTTGACATGACAGCACAAAAAAAACATTGGAATAAACTTACTAGCCTACTTGATACTTTTATTTTCAAAGAGTTCGCGAATCAATGAGAAGAAGATTGGATGCATCGATTAATTTAAATCAAAATATCTCGAAATCGGCTGCTTGGAGCGACTTTTGAAAAACTTCACGTAAAAATGATAGAAATCAATTTTTCTTCTAGAAACAGATACATACATGCACGACAAAGTATGTGGCGCCCCCTACAATTAAGGGCCAAACTGAGATCAAATTTTACTTTCTCATATTAAAAAATCCCCAAATGCCAATTTTTGTCCAAATATCGACATTATTTAAAAATTATTTACGAAAAACCAAAATAAAAATAAGTTTTTAACACCTTGTATATAAAAAATGAAGGCCTTGCGGACCCATGCTTATATGAACTTTTCACCTTATAAATAAATATGAGCGATCATCCTGTAAAATATCGGACACTTATTACATAACACCCTGTATATAAAATAGTAAACAAATACACCAACATATTATTTAAAATGGCAATAAAACAACATTTGGAATTAAAATTAAAATATTTGAATATAAAATAATGAATTACATTACACAACGGTTGCAGCAGGTGGGTTGGTCATATATTCATCTTCATTGTAATAGCATTTGGAGATGAGTTCTTTTTTGATGAACTGTTTGAATTTTTGAACTCTGAGATTTTTCACTGTTTGTGGTAGTTTCGTATTCAGAGAATTAGATGCAGATTTATTCAGACTATATCTTGAAGGTCTTAAGAGTTCTTAGTCTCATGGCTTAGTCTTAAATGAGATGTCTTTATTGTACTTTGTATCTGTGACGGTTAATTGAAAAGAAGCTATGGTTGAATCTTGAATTTCAGATTTCTGGAATAATACGGAGTGTAATGCTGGTGAATTGGCAAAACCCATTGTCAAACATTTTAATAATGGAATTACATTAAAGAATGAAGATAATTTCGAGTGTACTGACGTTTCGTCAATGAATAATGCAGAATTGAAAACTGAGGATGACATTGATATCATTTATGAAGATCTCAAACCCCAAATATGCGAAGAAAAATCAAGGGAAAAAAATGAAAAGGATTCCTACCTATACTCTACCAATATATTAATTGGAACGGAAATTGGACCAAATTCTTCTCATGAACTTTCAATAGGTAAGATGTGTTAGATGGATGGTTCTGCGTGGTATGGAACAACAAAGAGCAATTAACGATACTAATTAGGAACTCAAGAAAATTAAAAAAATATTCATAGGTAGGCCTTTTTATTGGTAGAATATGCCCACAAAATGCCATTTCTTCAACTCTTCAGCAATTTCAAGAAGAAAAAATACTATTTTTTTCTCATTTTCGGAAATGTAATTGAAAAGTTACACGCTTCTAAAAATGAGAAAAAAAATTGTTTTTCTTTCTTGTTGAAATTGCTAAGAAAGGCCTAAGCATAAACATAAATGGCCGACTTTCCTAGGGATCCAGGGGTAGAATTTCCTTCCCTTAATTTTCTAAAATTAATTTCTCATATAAAACTTGGCTCTAGCATAAACATATTATGGCAAGATGTTTCTTATTGCAATCCAATAATTTCGTAAAGAAATGGCCGACTTCCCTTGGGATCCAGGGGTAGAAATTCCTACCCTTAATTTTCAAAAATTTATTTCTCATCGAAAACTTGGCTCTAGCATACACATATTTTGGCAAGATGTTTCTTATTGCCATCCAATAATTTAGTGAAAAATGGCCGACTCCCCTTGGGATCCAGGGGTAGAATTTCCTACCCTTAATTTTCAAAAATTAATTTCTCATAGGAAACTTGGCTCTAGCATGAACATATTGGAAAAGTTTTTATTGCAATCCTTGGGATCCAGGGGTAGAATTTTCTACCCTTAATTTTCAAAAATTAATTTCTCATAGAAAACTTGGCTCTAGCATGAACATATTTTGGCAAGAAGTTTCTTATTGCAATCCAATAATTTCGTGAACAAATGGCCGACTTCCCTTGGGATCCAGGGGTAGAATTTCCTACCCTTAATTTTCAAAAATTAATTTCTCATAGAAAACTTGGCTCTAGCATAAACATATTGTCAGGATGTTTCTCATTGCAATCCCATAATTTCGTGAAAAAATGGCCGACTTCCCTTGGGATCCAAGAGTAGAAATTCCTACCGTTAATTTTCAAAAATTAATTTCTCATAGAAAAACGGTGTTCTAACATACAAATATTTTTGCAAGTACACATTTGAAATTGAATGTAATTAACTGGGAAAATTAAAATTTAAATTAATACAAAATATATGTTGAAAAGGGGAACATTCTCAATGGAATATTGAATAGAAATACTTTTCTGTCATTTGAAAAATCCACGAATAAAACTTTATTTTTATCGTGGATTTTTCAATTCACAGAAAAATATTTCTATTCAATATTCAATTGAGAATCTTTTCCTTTTCAACATGAATACCCCACAAGAGGTTATCTTGAACGATGGAAGATAGCAACTAAAGTTTATCTTTCAGTCGCAGATGATTCCACATCTGATTTTATGAACATCCTGTTCATATTTTCAAATAAATCAACAAAATGTATGTCTAGAAAGCCTCAGAAGGCTGATTTAACAAGAATACTGATAATAATAAATGCAATGAACTTATTCATGTTGAAAATTGAAACATTCTCAATTGAATATTAAATAGAAAGATTTTTCTGTGAATTGAAAAATCCACGATAAAAATGAATTTATTTTTTGTGAAATTCTAACAGAAAATAACTACTTCCCCGGCTAAAGCCACGCTGGACATTGAACTACATCTGATAGATATTCTGAAAGGACCTTACTCGAAAGAAAAAATCTGAAATTGAAAATTTGAATTCTCATTCAGATAGTTATTTGATTTTCTGTTCAATTCTTAATTAAGAACTCATATAGATGAATGAGGCAAAGAAGAATGTTTTCCAAAAGAGAGTTCAGAGAAATCATTTGTAACATTGATGCAAGAGAGGCATCGCATTCACTAGGTCTTCGATACATTTTTGTCGATGAAAATCTATTTCACTTTTCCATGGTCATCAGGAAGACAGGAAGAAATGGGAAACACATTTTCAAGAAGCAATCTCACTTTGCAAAGATGGAAAAAGTTAGTATCATTTCTTTTGGAGAGACACTTTGAAATTACTGTATTTTGACATTAAAATCTGTCATGGGTTGTGATAGATTGGTTTGTTTGAAAATATGGATGTTCATAAGATCAAACTCATTCAATAACGAATAATAAAACAGATAATCTCAATTCTCAAACACCAAACATATTGCCAAAATCTGTTTATGCTAGAACCAAGTTTTCTACGAAAAATTTATTTTAAAAAATCATGTCATTCATTTTTGCATTATAAAAGTTGAATTGCTTTTACCTTTCAAAGAAATCACCAATTAATGTATTCAAGTCAATATATTTTCAGAGATATTTCTATTAGATTTCATAATAATGGGTTATATAAGTTAACGATTGAATTGGTTGGTTCACCACTGGCTTTGGCGTTCGGGTATTTCCGGAGATTTGGTCTGCTATCTTTGGCCGCTGTTTTCACAACGGATGCAAACAAGGTGTCATCGCCAAAAAAAAATTTGAATTCACATTCAATATCTTTCAAATATAGAATAAAAAGTAGTGGTCCTATGATACTTCCTTGTGGAACTCCAACATCAATATTAACTTCTTGCGTACATGCCCATTGAAACATAATCTTTGTTTACGATTACTAAGGTAGTTATTTAGCCAGTGTAGGGTATATCTACCCTCTATTCCAAGGCTTGTTTCATGAAAAAGTTTTTTTGTTTATTTAATTGAAATTGTTGCATATTTTATTTAATTCAACCATTTTTTCCTTTACTTTTCAACTTCACTTAATGCTTTCCTTTTTCTTCAGACTCCAAAACATGCCCTCCGCAAAAAATTAAACAGGATGGAACATCCGTGGAAAGGGACAATCATACAAGGAATAATTCAAAGAATGTTAAGATGATTCATAAACTCCCTGATTGTAATCTAAAATTTAATTCTTTAGAATCTAAGGAGCATCATCACACAAGACCATTCATAAGGGAAAACAATCATTTCAATCATTTGAATGCCAATTTTGTCCGAAGAGTTCTGTACATAAAGTGCATTGTTGCAACATGAGAGAATTCATACGGGAAAAAAACCATTTCAATGCAAAATTTGCTCAAAATCGTTTTCCCAGAAGGAGAACCTCACGGAACACCAGAGAATTCAATCGGGAGAAAGACCATTTCAATGCAAAATTTGTCCGACAAGCTTTGCATATAAACATGTATTGTTGCGACATGAGAGAATTCATACGGGAGAAAGACCATTTCAATGCAAGATTTGCTCAAAATAGTTTTTCCCAAAGGGGAACCTCACGGAACACCAGAGAATTCAATCGGGAGAAAGACCATTTCAATGCAAAATTTGTCCGAAAAGCTTTGCACATAAACAATGTATTGTTGCAACATGAGAAACGGGAAAACCCTTTCAATGCAAAGTTTGCTCAAAATCGTTTTCCCAGAAGGGGCACCTCACGGAACACGAGAGAATTCATACGGGAGAAAAACCACTTCAATGCAAAATTTGTCCCAAGAGTTTTGCACATAGATATTCATTGTCGCAACATGAGATAATTCATACAGGGTAAAAACCCTTTCAATGCAAAATTTGCTCAAAATCGTTTTCCCGAAAGGGGGACCTCACTCATTACGAGATAATTCATACGGGCGAAAAACCATTTCAATGCAAAGTTCGAAGAGTTTTGCATTCAAAAGTAGATTGTTGAAACATGAGAGAATTCATACAGGGGTAAAACCGGATGAATGTGTCAAATCATCCTGCAGTTTGAAACAATCAACATTTACACAACAAAGTTTGCTAACAAAATGGACATTTGATGTGAATCAAAAAGGAACAAGAAATTATAACACTGTCTTCAAAGAAATTACGGGTTTAATAGCCCAATATCAATAATATAAAGGTAAGCTTTCCTTAACCCTTTCAAGACGGTTTTCAGGTAGACATATTATGACAGTGTTTGACTTAATTAAAGGAAATTAATCAACATTTCATTAAAATAATATTGAAAAAATGTAAAGGGGTACATGAATATACCAATAGTTTTTTGTTACATAAAAATAATATATATTTTCAAATGGGTTCAAAAGAGTCAGCATTTTTTTCTGGAAGTTTTGTGACCTGATTACAGTAAATTGTAAATTTTGTTGGGGTAAGGTCTAATAACAGAAACCACTATTGATATTCTTTGCCGACATTTCGACTTTTTAAAGTCATCTTCAGGACACTACAATTAAAATGGGAATATAAATTATATAAAAATATAATGTTGCCGATTGAAATGGTGATACATATACAGTGACAAAAAGAGTAAAAATAAAATACACAGATTGTAAAATATAAATGAATATAAAACACATACATAGATACACACATACATGACAGGGCTCTGACTAATTTGTATAGTACATAATTTGAAGAAAACAACAGGATTTTATACTCACATAAACTGTAGGTTTCTTTGTCGAAGAAAAAAAATTGAAATTAATAGGAGCATTTACATATATATTAACAGGAGATTCTTTTGTTTCTTTCCTTTTCATAATATTGTTAGGGGTACAGATTATTCTTAAATGAAACTAACAACCAGAGTTTGGGAAGACATTCCTCGTTTCATTGCCAAATTTGTTTGAAATCCTTTAACCAAAAGGGGTGTCTTACGAGTCATGAGAGAATTCATACAGGAGAAAGGCAATTCCAATGAAAATTTTGTTCGAAAAGTTTAGCATTAAGAAAAATTATTGTTGCTCTCCCATTGCACTTTCATAATTTCATTTTTTTATTGCTACATACCTCTTGAGCCTCTTATCATAGGAACACTTGATTTTCAAAATTCTAGGAAACAAAAACTTGTCACCAAAAACATTCCTTGCAGGATTGTAGCCGTTTCTATTCATCTTCTTGATATTTACATATATATTTGTTCAAAAAAGTGTAATCTTGTAAATAAACTATATTATATCCTAAAAAAACATTTCATTCTAAGAGCCAATATTATTTCTTTTATTTCTCACATCTGATCATTATAACCAGTCAAAAATGTTGAATTTCACTGAAAACTATTTTTTTAAATCAAATTAATTCATCAGACGAAACTCTGCGGTACTACTTGGGGCGCGAAAGCATCCACCCTCAAAACTTCAGCCCTTAGCCTTGTTTACTCCGTAGCCGAATATTGTGCCCCAGTCTGGCTAAACAGCTGCCATGTGAAAACTATCGACACCAAACTCAACGAGACAATGAGAACGATCAGCGGATGTCTGAAAAGCACACCGTTGCCCTGGCTCCCGGTTCTGAGCAATATTGCACCTCCCACCATCCGCAGACAAGAGGGCTTAGTTAGGGAATATAATAAAATAATATCAAACCCCTACTCCCAGTGCACAGTGACCTTCCCGATGCCGTCTTGCAGAGACTGAAATCTAGAAACCCCTCCCTACCACTAGCAGAACAACTTGTGGGACAGAATTTCAACTTGACCGATAATTCGAAAGAAAACTGGGAAGCCTCTAAGCCGGCCCAAGCAGTTCATGTAACCGATCCTACAGTACCCCTACCAGGAATGGAGCTGCCTCGCTTTGAGAGGAAAACACTCAACAGGATAAGAACGTCCCACGGCATCTGCCGTGGCTCGTTCTATAAATGGGGACTCACTGATACCCCGACTTGTGACTGCGGAGAACCTCGCCAGACTGTTCACCACATTGCAACTGAGTGCCCCCTCACAGCATATGGAGGAGAGGAGAGCGACTTCTTCGAGACCACCGACTCTGTACTGAACTGGATTAATGGCCTAGATTTTGAAATTTAATTTTTCATTGTGCTGCACATATAATTTTTTTTAGGTGTCTGTACTATTGTATCCTCTGTCGTATTATGTGAATTTGTGACATTTCTATCAAGAACTAAATCCATGTAAGCCATACGCTAAATAAATAAATCAGACGAATTATATTTGAGCCAACGACACCTGACGGGTGTCACTTGGAAATATTTACAGTGGTGCCAACTGTTAGATTACTACCAACTGATGTTACCGAGTGCATGAAAAGACTATTATTTGATATTACATTGTTGTCAATTTTGATTGATATCTTAAGACAATAAATAAGAGTAGATCTCAATCAAATGGATAATATCTGTTTTTTTATTTATACAATTGTTTTCTTGGGAAATGAAAGCCATTCCTAAGAATGTTCTCTTAGATGTATGTGACTCTGTCGCTAGCACTTTCACTGAATCGTTATTCATCTGGTGGTCAAATTTATTCCATTTCTGCCAATTTTTACAATGCAATCTGCAGTCACTTTTATGAGAATATGTTGATAATGATCTTTGCGAATGTTGATTTCCTTTTTAATTTTTTTAAAATCATCTGGTGGTCAATTTTAATCACATGTTCTGTTCAGCAGCGTATGTCATGGATGATTTGTTAGACAATGTTATTACAGTTTTATCTTTCAATCTGAACTTCATAAAAAAATATGTTTATGATTTTATATTAGCATTACCGAATGATGGTGTGGATGAGATTCTCGATACTTTCAATAACCACGATCCTCATATCCAGTTCTAAATTGGAACTGAGAACAGCGAAAATTCCATACCATTTCTTGATACCAAGCTTACACGGACAACAGAAAACAAGCTTCTGGTAGATTGGTATAGGAAACTATGCAGCTCAGGTAGATACCTGAATTACCATTTTTATCACAAACAGTCTATGAAAGTGAACTTGGTAAAACAAATGAAATTAAGAGTACTGAAAATCTCAGATCCTAAATTCCATTAACAGAATTTAAACATTTTATTAGAAAATTCATATCCAAAAACTTTACTTAATAACATTCTATATAATACTTCGTCCCACTTAGAAGTACTACCCTTGAACAGTAATAACTCAAACATTGTCTCAAACAACAATGAAACTAACACTACCTCTACTCAACCTTTTTTCACTTCATTACCATATATAAGAGATATCACTCATAAACTCTCCAGATTATTTCACAATCCTGAAAAATTTTAAATATATAAAATAGTTCTAACAATCAGATTACTGTATTCTAAAGTTAAAGATAAAACTGCATTACTTTCAATGTCAAATGTAATTTATAGTATTCCTTGCCATGGTTGTAATAAACAATATATCAGTCAAACGCAAAGTTCATTATCGAATAGAATAATTTCTCATAAAAGTGAATGCAGATTGCATCCTGGAAGATGTGCTCTGGCAGAACATGTGAATAAATTTGACCACCCGATGAATTACGATTCAGTGAAGGTGCTAGCGACAGGGTCACATACATCTAAGAGAACATTCTTACAAATGGCTTTCATTTCCCAAGAAAACAATTGTATAAATAAAAAATCAGATATTAACCATTTGAGTGAGATCTACTCTTATTTATTGTCTTTAGATATCAATCAAAATTGTCAACAATGTAGTATCAGATAATAGTTTTTTTTATGCATTACCGCCACCTGGTAACATTAGTTGGTACTAATCTAACAGTTGGCACCACTGTAACTATTTCCAAGTGACAGCCGTTAGGTGTCGTTGGCTCAAATATAATTGGGGTTTTTTTTCCTAACCTGTCAGTTTCACTTGTCACACCACATAGAGTACACATTTATATTTATATAATTTTAAACAATGCTAATGTGGTTGTATTAACTTTGAACTTAGTTTCATTCTTTGATCCACGTTTTTTTCTTTTGTATCACTATGTTAGATGAATATGTATGTGTAACATCATGGAAACCAACCTCAACAAAGTTGTAAGTAGCATAATGTTTCGCACTTGAATATGTATTACTATTGAATTTTTCATCTATTGTAGTCTACCTGATGATGGAAATAAATATTTCCGAAAGCTTGGATACACCTTAGAGTTTAGTTTTTGATTGCTGCTCACCCCAATATCCCTAGTTTTGTACCTAACTAGTCAGCAACACACACACACACATATATATATATATATATATATATATATATATATATATATATATATATATATATATATAGTGTGTGTGTGTGTGTGTGTGTGTGTGTGTCTCCCCCTTGTGACTGCTCGATAGATGGAGCGGGGGCACATCAACTTAAAAATTTCAAAAAGCATGGGCTGGTCAGGTGGCACAGCGTTGAAAAGATAATTCAATTCTATTTTCAAACATCAATTTTTTTTTGAATTTCATCAATACTTTTTTCACAATATGCGTTTGAACTGTCAAGTATACACAAAACAAACTATTATGTAGGATTTGTATTTGTTGAGAATATGAAGCAAATATTTTTAATCTTATTTTTTGTGGAGGAATACTCATTCTTGACACTTTTTTTGAGATTATTTTTGTTTTTAGATTGTGGAAGGTTATAATCCCAGAAAAAGTGTCAAGAATGAAGCGAAATTGTTGTCAATCGTGTCCACTCGTGTTTTCCCCCTCTCTACCTACTTGTGTTGTCTCAATACTCAATTCACTCTAGGTTCAAGATTCACTAAATACAAATGCGATAATTCGTTTTGAATATGAAGAGCAGATAAGTAGTGTTATAATCATACATTAGAATGTCTTAAATATCGACAAAATAATCCAACTTCATATTAGTCATTTCTAGGTAACTGCTTGATTATCAGTTTAACAAATCCAATAAATGATACCCGTTATGATTATGGTAATTAAAAATAAATGAATGGGGTATTATTTGGATCGCGAATTGGATTATTGTATGTATCCGAAAGTGCCTGTTCTTCATTGATGCAGCGTGAGTTTGGAGTAGTCAAATATTTAAACAGCTTGTCTATTCCTAGATACAAGTCCATGTAAATGAATCTAGAAAATATATTAAATCAGTAAATAAGATTGTAATTGATCAGCTAAATACCTAAAGAACTCGAGAGAAAATGAATATGGAAGTCAGTCCACCCAAACTTCAGAACAAATCTCAAACCCAAAATGAACAAATTAGGAATATTCAAATTTCAACAAATTAGGGCATTCTCACGTCTTCAATTGCACTAAATACTCTCTAAAGAAAGTTTCTGTCACAATATATCATCCACCACTTCACTAAAGAGCCCTGAATGTTATTAAACGCACAAATAAAAATGTAAACACAACATTCAAATATTAATGATTACTTCTCTTTGCCGCCATCTGTAGAAAACGGTGGCGCTCTCATCGAGCTTTCTGACTATGCGGAACGTAGAGTGCGAAAATGTCAAATTTAAATTTTCGAGTCAATCACAACACACCATGGAATATTTGAAATATTGAGACTGGTTCAAACACAAAGAGAGTAAACGTTATCTGAGTAGGAGAGTCTATTCCCCATAAGACAATGGTGACACTAATAGAAAGAGATGAAAGATCATTTGTGAGTCATAGTGACGTATTTGGACATCATGGCCACCTTTCTCTCTGGACAGTAGGGGACTAGCGCACTCCGCACTCTGGTATCTGAGAGTTACAGGCTCTTGAATGTATATTGGACCACTCTGTATGATACGAGGGCCACCTGTACATATGTCCATGTACGTCACTATGACGGGTTAATGCTATAAGATTCTGATTGACTAGAGCTTATTAGTACCTCCTAGTCAGATAACGTTTACTCTCTTTGGTTCAAATACTTGAATCTTACATCTTTGCACTCCGTGTTCCGCATAGTCCAAAAGCACTCTAAGAATAATTATAAATCGACCTTATTTTATACAACAATTTTATCTTCAGGAAAAACCATAAGTATGGAAATTATGGAGCCAACATTTTCGGCACATGCGCATTTAAAACAATATATTAATACTGGTAGTAAGATTTTCGAAGTATGTAAGTAATGCTACATTTAATATCGTATAAAAAAATGTATATTACGCGGTCAACTTTTAAATACTAGAAAAAGTTGACTACATTCATCCTGAGTGTCCTATATAATTAGCCTAAAAAACTATAAATTTTACCAAAATTGAGAGAACAACCAACATTTATACCTTGTTTGCGATAATTATGTTGTTCCTAGGTAACAATGCATTTAAAAAAATTCATTTTCCATTTTTCAAAATTACATAATTTCAGATAATCGAGTAATCATTGGATAATTTGGGATTTTCGGACTGGCAACATTGATTTCTATGTAAAAATGGGTAACTACACCATTTGACCGGTCGGTCGCCTCTGTTGCACCGATAAGTCTTTATATAGGTATGTGGCATAGGCCTTTTCATTCTAGAAAATATTTTGTTCGCATGACTCAACTTCCGCCATGTTTTTCGTACACTTTATACGTGTATAACCAGTGAATGGTATATCGTCCGTAGTAGACAGGCCAAAAAAAATAAGCAAGCAAGTTAAAGTGTCCGAAATTTTCATATTACACCACATAGTAGCAAGTTTTGTTGTACTAACGTCGTAACGCTATCAAAACAGAAGAAGATATACACTGAGTGCATAAGCATTCCGCTAGTTCCGCCTAATGGTAAACGCTAAAAATAACTGACATTTACAATAGAGGTTATGTTGATGTTGGATATTTATATATTTTTTAATTATCACTCGAAGTGCACATACATATTATTTATGTCTTTCCTTGTTATGAAAACAATTGAAGGAGCTGGATGAACTTCATTTTTTTTGCAGTGTCCCGATAGTCTGATTAATTATTTCAGATGTTAATTTTGGGGTAGGCACTCATCCTTCCTCTTTATATTTTTCTATACGCTCCAGTTCTCTTGTAAGGCAGATTGAATTTTTGTTTTAGCATTTTAATCATTCATACGGAACTGAATATTCTACATACATAACACAATATACCTATCCAACAAAAATAACATAACCAACAAAAATAATCTAACCATAGATACATAATGTAATCATTACGACCAAAGTTCATCAGTTGATAAAACTACATTACATGTAGTCATAGAAACGTTTCAAAAATGTATTCATTAGAACCACATATGTTCATTGTCATAATAACCTTACAGCAACCGCTTTTAAGTTCTACTTAACGACACATACAATTTATTTACATACAATTTATTTACATACAAACCACAGTACAACTTCATCTCGAGAATTCTTTATTGTACTCTCGTTATATCTACTACACGACGTCATAGCAACGCCTGAAGGTTATAAAACGCACATTACCTTTTTGGTTCTAAAACATATATACGTGGTCTTTAAGACGGTATAAGAAGTCATTATGTTAATTTTATGACTCTGTGCTACTTGGGAGGTCGACGGACAATCCGTGGGGAGGTCTATTCCAGCCTGGCGCTGTAAAAGGATATCTTTACTCCGGTGAAGTAAAAGTATGCCGTCAGTTCAACGGAGTAAAAATTTCATGTATATTTGTTTGAAGAAAACATTCTTCGATTTAAAAACACATATTTCAGCGTTTGTTCTCGGAAAGAAAGGAAAATTTTGGGAATCAAATAAATCACATTATACTTTTATAAATATTATTAACCAACATTAGTTCAAGCAATTGTTCGGGAAAAACATCGAATTCTACCCCCGAATCAAACAAAATCCTACCAACCCACCTATGATACTAATAATAAATCTATCAACTTCAGCTACAATATAAATAGAGGTACAAAAATAAAACTAAGTTATATAAACAAGAGAAGTCACGTAAAATATTACAAGTTTGTGCATGACTGAGAAATTAAATTAAAATTTTCTCATAAGTTCGTAAACCTGTGAAAATGTGTTAAAAAATCCACAAATCACTACTTACACTCCATGCTTACTCACCTATGAAATTTCACATCCAGCCCTTTTTTGTATCTAACTACACAATTGTGGGCTGCACACGAAGAAGGCATAGATATTTAAGAATGTTTATTACGTGTCAAACAGTTCAGAAACACTGGATAAATTTATGAAAAACTTTCAAAACACCACACGAAAACACATATAAACAATATACGAAACCAATGTTATGCCTGAACGCATTCTGTCCTTTTTCACAGGTTCTGATATCAATGGTCTCTTTCTCACAACCAGTCCATATTTTGATAATGTCTATGATTTATCCCAATTCAAGTATTCAAGATGGTTAGGGAAATGGCGCTACAACAACCAACAACAGCTAATAATCACAGAACACATATATCACAAAACACATCTGTTCTGTGACATATATATTCTGTGCTATTCCGCTTACTTCTACTTACCAGTGATCAGTGTTGCCAATGTGAGAAACCAGAATTACACACAAATACCATATAAATTTCAAAGTCGCCACAACTTGCGAATCTGAAAATGTGCGCACGCATCATGTCAATAATTTACAAAATGCGCTGACTATTGCATGCAGAGCCGGATTAAGAGGGGGGCAAACGGGGCTGCAGCCCCGGGGCCTCCACAAGAGAGGGGCCTCCACAATATAAATTTTTAGGTAGAATTTCCTAACAAATACCGAAGGATATGCAAAATTATATATAAAAATCTGACAACGAAAGAGCAGCTCTCCCACTTTTTCCTCTCATTTTTCGTTTTAAACATTCAAAATCATGTTTCGTATTCTTGTCAAAATCCATGGTTAATATTAATCTTCGATCTGATGAATCATGTGTATATGCGAGAAACAATCACCAAGTAAAACATCATACTATTATACAAAATATTATATCGTATCGAAATTATCTGTAAAAACAAAAACAATTGAATTAAAAAAAATACATTTTTTTTATTAAATGAAGGATTTTCTATCGATGTATTCTTCGAATGACACAAGCGATCTAGATACACAATGAAATTCAATAATCATAAGCAAAAGAAAATAATATTTCGATTTATGAATATGATTGCATCAAATTATGTATAAGAGCCCTGTACGCATTCCATAATAAAACAAAAGTTCAAATTCTGTTGACTATTTTTCTGCCAATTCTACAAACACTTTGCTCGTCAAACCTGTTTTTCCTATTTATTGGCGTTGACAAGTGTCCGCTGAGTGGCGCGCTCGTAACAGAGAAATCCCCGAAATCTGAAAGTGTGAGTCTAAGAGAAAGATGACATTCCGCAACAAATGTAAATCCTTCTGAAAAGGACTATCTATCTATCTATCTAAGATGTTCTACTATCAAATTCTTGAAAACCAAAATTTCAGAGCTACATTCTCAAACATTGAAATTATAGTGTATTTTTTGACATTGCTAGAAACCAATGGAAACATTCAATTCAAATAATTCATATACGTTTTGGCCAATCAATAGTGGGAATATTCTACCTAGAAAATTGTCGCTGGAATAATTTGGGGTATTTTGTTTTTATTGTCTGACAACCTATATTTTTAATTTGACGTCTGTCATCAATTCGCATGAAAAGTGTGAAATGAATCAAATCCGGTTTAGTATATTATATAATTTTGTAAAGAAATGTGTTTATGATCGTAAATCAAAAAAAAAAAATCTAAAGAATACCACACGAGAGTTCGATATAGTAGAAAATAATTATCTAGATTTCTTTCTCAAACTTGTTGGCAACTCGAGCCAGTTGGTCTCTCTTGTCTATTGCT
Organism: Gonioctena quinquepunctata; assembly: GCA_018342105.1. Lineage (NCBI taxonomy): Eukaryota > Metazoa > Arthropoda > Insecta > Coleoptera > Chrysomelidae > Gonioctena > Gonioctena quinquepunctata. The sequence goes on along the minus strand of JAFIRS010002102.1, from coordinate 10,895 downwards.
TGGCAACAAGTTTTCGAAAATCTGTCGAATTATTTTCACTCTCTTGTGATATTACAACTGAGAATGTCAAATTGCACTGGAAAGCGCTCATTTTCTAAAATAAAAAAATTGGCGAATTACGATGAGACAAAGCCGCCTATCAAAGTTATCGCTCCTTAGCATTGAGAATGATTTTCTCCGGATGCTGGATTTGACCGAAATCATCAATGATTTTTCGTCGAAAAAAGCTCGCAAGAATCCCTTTGTTTACGCTGTAATTTAATTTATTTCTTGTATTTTATTATACCTACATATGCTCATGTCGAAATAATTTGATTAGTTCCGCAATAAATAAATTAAAAAAAAACTTGTTTGAAAAATAATTAGGGGCCTCCACTCCTTTGTTGCCCCAGGGCCTCCACACCTTTTAATCCGGCCCTGATTGCATGACACATGAACAAAAAACGTTATCAAATATCAATGCTGCCAATTGTTAGAACCGCCAACTCTCCTTGTTTCAACTACAATCGACTTTCTTTTCTAAGATCCGCTTAACATGCATACAATATAACATTTTCAACCAATGGAAACCGGTAGAAGACAGGATGAAACCAGAGCGCGTGCGCACAATAAAAATTGCTGCAATATTCCACAAAACTTCGAAGTGAAAGGCAGCTCCAAGATATTGCCCCCCTGACTCTACACATTGCCAATATGAGACTAAGTTCAGATGAGAGCTCATATTACCACGTACTGTTTTCTGGTTAGGTGGGAAAGAACTTTCAATCGTCAGAAAACAGTACGCGGTAAGGAAGCTTAAGTCCATGTGAATACAGTGTTTTCAAGGTTGCTATAATGAATAATAAAAGATCGGCCAGCAAAAAATAATGCAGTCGCATTTTCTCGTGAATACAAACATAGTTTTACAAGGAAGCAACTCGGCATGGGATCAAATTACACGAAAATCGTTTGATTTCACGGCATTTGGCAGCATAGACCAATAGATTGGAAACTGCTTACTTCTTACCAGTGATGACATAAGCGATTACATCGTTCAAATTTGTACCAGCATGAATGCTAAAATTGTACTAAATCAAACTACAATGTAGTGGAATAGACTAAAATGCCAGTCTTCAACCAGCTGATTCAACATTTCATTTTTGCGTGCGCATATTATCATTGTGAACTGATTTGTGAGAACAAATGTTCTGTATTTTCGTGCTCCTTGACTGTTGAAAGTTACAAAATCAGTCGACGGTTTAAAACTGTATTCTTTCGATACAAATGATCTGAAGAAAACGTGCTATTATGATCATGATCAAGATGTGCTTATTCTTTCGATATGTGTTTCATCCCCACCACCGTTTTTTTCTGAACGTGATCCGTAATCCCCCTGCCCCTGAGAAACATACCGGATCCGAGCGCTCGGACCACACTTCCAAAAATAATTGCTTCATTCATCCAAAAGTTTCCTGGATAGTGACATTTTTACAAGTTGGGATTTTAAATTATCTAGCAAGTAATGTAGTTCAACTCCGAAGTGGAAGCTGTACTTGTTGTCGTTAATATTACAGAAATATTTTTTTCCGGGGATTAATCTCCAATTTTCTGAGGAATGCTTCCTTCCCGGTGTTATACCAACACACAATGAGCGTTTCTACACTTTTAACGATGAAATAAATGCACATCAATGGAAATTAATATCAATAAAACGTTCTTAAACTCAAAGAATGTCCTAGGACTCTTTGGTTATGTAGAGGCCTCGCGCTGACGTCACTGACAGGATGATAAAATCGGCGAATCGGGCCATCCTGTACAATAGTGTTTAATCTCCATGACAGGCACCAACTCCAAAGAGTAGAGTAACAAGAGGAATCACTAACCCTATTATTGAATGAAATAGTAAAATCGTTTCAAAATCCTCCAAATGCTGTCACTTTTGATTTCATTCTCAAATCAGAGTTGGGTGTAGCCAATTAGGAAATGTGACATCAAGTGTCGGGGAAACGCTTCGGACCTTCGGGTGTTTTCGTATTAAAAAAATGTAGGAAATATCAAGATTTTCGAATTGGATGAAATATTAAGAGAATACGTTCTCATTTATATAGGCATGAACTTGAATCGACGAATTGACACAATTGAAATTTCAACATTTCATGATTTATAAATGATTGTTTTAGTGTTCAGAATGCGACGAAGAGTTTCACTTATTGTCGATGGATATATAATATGGACTCCATTTTTGTTGGGCAGGTTAGGTTAGGTCAATTTATTTATATTGAATTATTAAACTTTAAAATAAAACAAATTGCACTTCAAAGCACCAAAACCAAAACAACTCGTTTATGTCAATATTCGCCAAATCGCTTGAAAAACGTTTTGAGGAAAAATCCTTTCGAATAAGCAAAAATCACCAGTAGACTTCAAGAAAAATCTAGCAGTCATCTGATATTTGACAGACAGATGTAAACAGCAAAGAGTAGGGGGTAAACTAACCTCTAATCTTTGTAAACATAGTAAAATTTGAAGGTCAGAACCTGATGTTCGCGCCATTTGGTCTGTTGCGGATCTTGTTCTAACCTCTAATCTCTGCCAACACTCGAGATATAGACATAAAATTCCCTATTAATATAAACACTTTGGGACTAAAAATAAATGATCCAGCATATTCAGTTTGTGATTCTTTACACAACCCTGAGGAAATTATTATAATTGGAGAGGCAGAAGTTTTTGAAGTTGGCAACTTGTGCGGCACTCCTCTATACGCGCGTTTAGTGTGACGTCACGCGACCAATTTTTATTGGTGTAAATCAGTCTTTGGATGTCAACAAAGCGTATTATAATCCCATAATAGCGTATAAGCATATTGCTATAAGTGCTTAAATATCTCCAGAATTCTTTAGATAACATGTTTGGATAAAGTGCTGTGTTAACATGATACGCGTTACGGTTTGTTTGCATCCAAAGACTGACAAACACAACACAAAAATGCGGTCTTGACGTATCACTAAACGCACGTTTTCATCAGGGTTGGAAAGAGGACGGAACCCAAAGAGAGTAAAGGTTATTTGAGTAGGAGAGTCTATTCCCCATAAGACAATGGTGGCACTAATAGAAAGATATGAAAGACTATTTGTGAGTCATAGTGATGTATCCCACACAGCACATGTACGTACAATGGATGAACAATGGACGTTGAATATGGATGTTCAAGACATCCACTGGATGTCCAGAATTAGTCCAATGTACATTCAATGGACGGCCAGGACAGCACTTTGGACGTACAATTAATGCCCAGATAACGTCCAATGGATGTACATTGTGCGTATTTCGGGCATCCATTGTATGTCCATATTTGGTAAAATAGATGTCCAGAACATATTGTAAAGGTAAAACTAACACAAGTTCTCATACATACATTGTTCTTGTAGTGTGCCCCTTTTAGACATTTCTACTTGAATAGAGAATCACAAAGACTTCTCGATAAAGTTATCACAAAAATCTCGGCGATACAATATTTGAAAGGGAATAAGTACCAAGTGTTATTTTTTTACCTATACCATATGTTATTATTGCCCAATATTTCAACACAAATTACATTTCTTATCAGAAAGTTGACATTTGATTGTTAGAACCCAAAATTCCTTAGTGTTCTGGATCTTAATTAAAATGTTTACGAGCATGGCATATCAGGATAAATATTCTTTGATAAATAATTTTTCGTATAATCAATAATTTTGGAAATATAAATTTTTTTATTCAAAATTATAATTTATATTCCAAAAACTAACACATTCACAAAAAAATGGTAACAGAAGTTGTTTATCTTGAACCTATCAAACTTATGAACAATTTTCTCTATACAATTCCATAAATAGATTTCAATGACTACTCCGTACTGATGAGGGCCAAGAAGCCTGGAACCGGTATGCGGATTGTTAGGTGAACACGATATAAATTAAACATAATCGAGCTTATCAGAAAGAAACATTTGCATTCAATGTCCATTGATATTTTATGGAAGTATGCATGGATTTTCAGGTGAATATCATTCAACGTTCTGCGTGGTATTTGCCAGGAAAGTAGTTGTTTTTCACCTGAGATCTACCTTTCTCTGGTTCAATTTTATATTGAATCCTTTATGTGAAGAAAAACCGTTTAAATTCGATTTTTCTATTCATTCCACTTCACATGGCACTTATCTCTCACTATATGCTGACGGGCTTGCCACTCCTACTGAGAAGGAATCTTTTATTAGAAACCTATCGAGGTGGGAGATTTTCGGAGTGTTTCTTTCTGTCACTAGGTACCGCCAGTTAAAGTTTATCTTTCCGGCGTACCTATAGGTGTTACAAGATCGATGATGGTTTGTTTACGTTGTGTCTCACTTCAGCCAAAGTTCTTTGGACCTTTGGCTGGTTGACTACTCCGTACTGATGAGGGCCAAGAAGCCTGAAACCGGTATGCGGATTGTTAGGTGAACACGATATAAATTAAACATAATCGAGCTTATCAGAAAGAAACATTTGCATTCAATGTCCATTGATATTTTATGGAAGTATGCATGGATTTTCAGGTGAATATCATTCAACGTTCTGCGTGGTATTTGCCAGGAAAGTAGTTGTTTTTCACCTGAGATCTACCTTTCTCTGGTTCAATTTTATATTGAATCCTTTATGTGAAGAAAACCGTTTAAATTCGATTTTTCTAGATTTCAATGAAATTTGTCTTTTCACATATTTCAAAGTTTGAAATCCAACTAGAAATTGATACAACCAAAATTGAGCTACTAGAACTCTCTAGTTTTATTCTTTTATATCTTGCACAAAATTGACGACACTTTCAAAAACTAACTGTTTACACATCATCCACCAAAGGAATTCATTAAATAACAACATAAATGTAAGTAGATACTCTAAAAAAATGTATAATAAAACAACACTGGTCAAAAGTATAAATAAATAAACATATTCTGAGAACGATTCATTTCCTTTCATTTGCTCTCCTTAACCATTTCATATTTGCCTCGTCTATTTTTTTTTTTCGTTTTTTCATATGCCTGTTCTGCAGCACCTGTATGTATGTATATATTCAATAATAATTAACAATATATCTTTTGTTCCACCCACTGATCAGGAAGTCGGCCATTTTCAAATTCTTGAATGATTGTTTCATTTTCGACGTGGTAAATATATTGAGATGCGAGACCTTTGCTTATAAGTCGGGATGAACACCTTATCATTAACTCATATGTGTTCCCTCCTCCAGTTTTTTAAATCTTATTTGACTGAAAAATTAATAATCAACATAAAGGAATAAAACTTTGCTTCAAAGAGTACGTACAGGAAAGATTTGCCAAGTTTGAGTTTGTTATATATGATCATTACTCCAAGACTACTTGGAAAATTATACACCTTCATTTATTTCACTATTGACAGGAGACACTTGAGAGGGACTCAATCCTTTTTTTTTCCATTGTAGGCTTAAATGGGGGGAGGTAGAGGTAATTTTCATTTATTTCATCGGCCTCACTTTCTTCTTTCTATATTTTCTAGACTATGGATCATCATCATCCAGATCACTGCTGTATTCAGCCACTTTTGTTTTATTTCTTGCTTCCAAGATATCTGTAGATAGGTTGCATTTCTGTTGAAACCTGCAGCACACTCATTTCCATCTGAAATTTACCACCATGCATCAGTCGCACTATCTTATAATATTTATTCCAAAGGTTTTTGGAACCCATAATAATCATTAATGAAAAGTATACTTGTTTATTACCATCGATGAACGAACGAAACGGAGTCATAAATGGAGAGCAAAGACGCGAAGCATTAACCTCACATTTCTCAACAACACAGGCACGTTCCACTAAACGTTCGTGGCGCTCGCCACGACCCAAAAAATTGCCCGCGAATTTCAAAAATATTTCATGGGCGGCAGGAAACAATAGCAACCGGAAAAATAACGTTTTTCGATCCCGAAAAGAATACAGTGATTGAAGATACTTACGAATTTCATTTGAAATAAAAATAAGATTCTTATAGGGATCAAACTGAAATTCATATAAATATATCCAATGGACGTCCATGTTCACACGTACAATGAACATCCATTCAATGTCCATGGACGTTTGGACTTGAGATGGACCTAAAATGGATGTCGTGTGTTCTATGGGACATGGACATGTCATGGCCACCATTCTCTGGACAGTAGCGGACTAGCGCACTCCGCACTCTGGTATCTGAGAGTTACAGGCTCTTGAATGTATATCCCTAACAACACAGGGATGTCCTAGGTATGTCCTTTTTATGTACCGCGGTACAAGGACATGATTGGGACATCCTGGGAACGTCCCGCAGAGGTTGTGCAGAGGACATCCCATCTGGTATATCCATAGGTTGTCCCATTCATGTCCCTGGTATTTCGGATATCCATTATCATAAATGAGAATCGTCGAAACTCATCAAAATGTTCATTGAAAATTCAAAGTTGATATTTAATTTTGAAAATGTTTGTTTTTCTTCTGGAAAATAATCATAAAGAAAATGGAAATATATTTCGAAAATATATGGAAGTGACCATTTCGCAAGCAGAAAATTATTTATGCATAAATCGAAATTATCAAGAATGATACAAATTATACACAAATCCCAAACACAATTGCACTTCGGTTTCTTTGGTTTTGTCCTTGGTTTTGGCAACATTGTTTGAATTCTTTGGTGATTTGTCATGTCATAATGTGCAATTTTCAAACTTTTCTATGTTCGAAGTAAAAAGATTAGCGGCACCTTTATTGTGTTTGACGATATTTGTGAGCATTTTAAACATTTTATCAGTTATAGTGTTGTGTATATCATAGTTGAAAAAGTGGAACAATAAGTTCAGTTTGAGGTTGGTGAAACAATTATCAAAATATTGAATGTATTCTTTTGGATCAAAGACTTGATTGTTTCAATAATATAGTTAATCGATTCTGAATATTATGTTTATAGTATATTCATTAATCTATTATAGGTATTCTCAAGGCTTGTGTTGAAAATCTTTGGATTTCATTTTCTTTGATATTTTCCATGAAATTTTTCAAATCAAATGAATGAAACAAAACGACATTCGAGGACGTCCAGGGAATGTACCATATATCCCAGGGATGTCCCTGTGACATCCCTAGTGTGTCCCTTTGATGTCCCTTGGATGTCCTCTTTGGTGGAAAGTAGATGTCCCTGGGACGTCCTAGTAGCAAATAAAGGACGTCCCTGGGATGTACAGGGGATGTACTTGTGTTGTTAGAGATTGGACCACTCTGTATGCTACGTGGGCCACCTGTACTCATGCCATGTAAGTCACTATGATGGGTTGATGCTACAAGATTCTGTCTGGCTAGAGCTTATCAGTACCTCCTACTCAGATAACGTTTACTCTCTTTGGGCAGATATAGCATCTTCAAGACAGTGTGGACAAAATGGGATTCCCTGGTTGTGGAAAATGGATTACTTAAAGGTTAAAGGGGTATGGGAATCAGCTGATGGGAGGTCGTTAATTTCTCAATTGGTTTTTCACAGGAAGTCTTGAAGGACATTCACGAAGGAAAATCAGGAGGACATCTGGTAGTCAATATGACCAGGCAGATGTTTTACTGAGTTCAATGTCGAGACGATGTAGAAAACTAGTTCAGAAGATGTCCAGAATGCGGTGCTACCAAAGGTCCCAAGACAAGGTCCAGGGTTGAGATGAAGAAATACAACGTAGGCGTACCTTTCGAACGGATTGCCATAGATGTAGCTGGACCCTTTCCTGTGACAGACGATGGCAACAAATACATCCTCGTTGCCATGGACTATTTCAGTAAATGGGTGGAAGCCTATGCCATTCCAGACCAGGAACATTCATAGTAGCCAGGTCATTAGTCAATGACTTTCCTCTAACTCAAAGTATAGTGTTTTCAATAATTTCGTAGGTAAAATGTTTGTTAGAAATTCAAATCTGTAAAGCATTGGTCTGTTTTTTAATAAAAAATTCAATGTGTTTTTCCCATCTGAGGTGGTTATCAATGTAGATGCCTAGATATTTTATGTTTTTAGCAGATTTCACCCTAAGGCGCTCATACAGGATCACTCACGTCGATGGTAAGTTAGACGTTTACGGAGAACAAGACACAGGATTATTTTGAAATTTTGGTTTCTTGGGTAATAATTTCGACCCCAGCAAACATGAATGAGCGGTAAATAGACTGCGGTAAGATGTCGGCAGCGGCACACCGATGTTGGTAAATAATTGGAATGATATCAGTTTTGCCGCTTTGGCTGAACATACGCATATTTATTGTGGATGTTTTGAATTTAGCCAGAAATTACCCGTTAAAGATTTGCGATAATCGCGCCGATGTCGTTTTGACACAGTATGTGGCATACCTCTGAAATTAAAATGCAACATTGGCATTACTGAATATCACGTTGGCAGTTGGCCCTACTGCTGATTTTGTGTAGGATGTCAAATCGGGTATTTTCTATTTTGTGGTCATTAGGCCATTGTGGTATATGGTCATGAAAAATAATCACATCAGTGGCGAGTAGCGAGAATTTTTTCAGATTTGTGTGTTGTCATTCTATCTATTCGGTGAAATATTTTTCCAGGCCAGTTTGAAATGCAATATCTGGGAAATATGGATGAGTATCTTTTTTTTTTTTTTTTTTTTTAAATTAAACCAAATCTTTTATTCAGGAATAATAATACAATAATTGGTGAAAAAGGAATAGACATTATAAGTTGTAGATTTCTCCTAAGATATCAGTATTGGGGATTGAGCCGATTACTGACGCTGCGTTACCACGAGCTATATCAATACTGAGGCGTTGCAACAGGAAATTTCTTGACCGCTTTTCTCCGGTGATATTTGTTATCTTTCTGCCAATTTCTTGAATAACTTGAAGACAATTTGGTCCAAAACCACCTAGAGTATCGAATGCCATGGGGGATACGATGTAATTAAGTTCAAACGATTGATATTTTATCCGTTTGCGTTCTTCTGCCTGATCCGATAATTTCCTGGGTGCTATAATGGCTGTTCAAATATTTGATTTTGCAAACACGTCTGCGCATGTCACATCCCATATCATTGCTCGTCCCCTTGACCATGGTATCAAAGTAATGCCGTCAGGTCGTTTTCTATCTTCATCAAAACACGTTCCATTGGGTTCTAATTTAGATGGAATTTCAGCTAATGCCAAAGCTCGTTTGACAGTGTCGTTGAGAGCATGATGACGAGAAAGACGCCCCGAACTGAAAGGACAACTAAGGCCATGACTCCCCGAGCCATCAACATGTGCTCCATAACGACAACATTTGTGAAGTTCACAAATTTGTGCTCCCAAACGCAGGGCTACTGATATACGGAGACTATCACGATCTAAAAAGGTACCTAACTGGGATGACGGGATAACTTGTAGCCATTTTCCGGATTCCTTAGCAGAAATTGCCTGCAGTCTTGCTCGTTCTATGTCATCTTCTGCTTTTTCGAAAAGAGTATCTTGGAAACCATTTGAGATACCATAAAAATGGTTGAAATGGAGAAAAAGGTATCTATATAGGTAAATAGAAACAATCTGGCTTTACAGTTTCAGAAATCCTCTACAATTAGTGGTTTCAGAGAGTGAAAACAGTGAATTGTATATATCTAGTCCTTGAATCAGTCGATTCTGAATGTTTGGCGAATTTATTGTGTATAATAATGACCTATCTTCATTGAAGTTTCACTGTTTTCGAAGATATAAAGCTAGATTTTTCTTAGGCGCTTATATGGGCCATTTTGTTTTCATTGAAACCGCCTTTATGCTCATTGCCTTCCAAGATACCCTATACTTCCATGTACTGCATTTTGAATTGGACGCCCCTGAATATTTACATAGATCATTGATGAAATTCCAACAGTGGAATGATGCACCATAATCGCACCATAATATGTACCATGCAATATCAGTTCATCTTAACTCTGTCTATCCGCTGAAGTCCCGCTATGTAATGAAGCGGGTGGTAGTCTGGAGGCCTACTGATGGCCGTCGCGACACGGGCTAGCCGGGCCGACGACGTATTATGAGTATGACCCGCTTATGTTGTTTGTCGGCTGTTTTTAAAGTGCCTCTAGAGGCCCACGCATAACATGTTTGCGGGACTCTATCGATTCAAAATATTTTCAGCGCTGCGGTGTTGCCGCTTAAATTGTAAATATCAACAACTTTGATATTTTGAATGAGACACCCTGTATATTATTGCATTTTTCTCTTTGCTTTCCGATTATTTTTGTATAATACTTCCCTATACCTATCTCCGGCAATTTTAGCGAAATTAATTGATTACCTTACTTTTTGTGCACAGCATAGCTTTAATTAAATGTTTATAACTTCGGTATTTGGATTCGTAGAAACTTGGAATTTTGGGTGTAGTTTATCAATGTCCTGTGTATTACTTATATCTGAGGGAATTTCTTCTCTATTATACAGGGTCATTCAAAATTTGTGATTTTACCAATTTACAAAAACAGTGAAATAAATGAAACATCCTGTACAATATCAAATATCATGAAAGACAATTGAAGTTCCTTCCAAATTATGTATCATGTTCCTATACCGAAATAGTCTGGTTTCCGAAGTCAATCAATATATACTTATATTATAAATAAAAGTAAGTTACTATAAACATCGGATTATTTTGACATATTTTGTATTAAGTACCTATGAGATGTCATGAAACATATCATTATGAAAATTCGACAGTCAGTGCATCAATAATGAAACGTTTGTGCGTTCATTAATGAATATTTCATATGAAAATGGAAGAAAATAACTATTCAAACGAAGTTTTGGTGAAATTCTTCATGTTTGAGGATCAATGTGATCAAATTATAGCAAGAACATGCAGAA